>JAEANM010008522.1:0-16952 GCA_017656035.1 Myanophis thanlyinensis | reverse complement strand
TAGATCTAATTACATTACATTACTTCTCTTATATATATTCTTCCCTTTTTCTACCTGGAATTCATCCATTCAAAATTTTGAATCAATTCACATTTCTTATAACAAGAATGAATACCTCCAAACTTCATTCAGCATATGGATGCATCCTTCCCCTTTCCCCAAAAGCCATAACCGATGGCAACTTCTACTCTTACCAGTACTTCAAACAGAGGCCCCCAAAGTGCTATTCTGCTTTCCTTATGAGAAAATGCTTGGTAAACTTTAGCTTTAAAAAAAAGGCAAGTCAGCATGGACATCATCAAATGATTTAAAATCAAGCATAACATGGAGATAGTGTAATAGTGTAATGGGAATGGCCTTGGGAAATGAGGGAAGAACCACAGTCAAGGCAATAGTTAAATAAGAGGCAGCTTAGTCAACAGCAAGAATGTGGGCATGACAAACATCTCAGAAGGGACTCTCCCTGGCTTCTTGGCTTATGAAGGCGTTAGGGAAGAAATGTCAGACTTGCAAGATTCTGTTAATGCAACCTTACAATAAAGTAAAAATAGTTCATCTTGGTATGCTTCTTGTCTGGACTACCTCACAAGACTGACAGAAAGTGAACAGAAATTTCTACCCCTCTCTCAAAGCACTAGGATTAGGGGTTACATTGGATGGCTCTAAAAAGGATTAGATAAATTCATAAAATACAACTCTAACAAGGACTATTAGTTCTGAATCATACCTTCAAATACCAGTTACAGAACTAAAGTTAAACACCCAAAGGCACCTAGTTGATTATTGTAAAATAAAATTGATGAAGTTGGGCCTTATCTTACTTCAGAAGAATTACTCTAACATTCATATATTTATTTTTCTAAAGTTTCATACTCTTGAATAAACTATGAAATGGCAGAATCCAAAAGTTTCTTTAAACACTGGTTTTCAGGAAAGAAATCCTTCTAACTATTCTTGGCACTTTGATATTATTTATAGAAAACAGCTATTGCCCCAGAAGTGGATGAAGATTGGGTTTACTGTTGCTTGCGCTAAAGATAAGATAGATGATAGACAGACAGATTTTTCCCCTCCCCCTTCTAGTCATTGTTGAGATCTGGTGACTATCTGGATATTTGTTGCAATCCCTGAAAATTTCAGAAGTTGTTTACCGTTATCTCTTCCTTAGAGCTAAAAGAAAGTGACTGATCTAAGGTTATCAACCTGACCTTGTACCTAAGACAGGAACAAGCTCACAATCTCCTGGTTTTTAACATGTGTTTTAACCACAACACCTACTTGGCTATAAACCGGATGAATAGGGACACATGTATTCCCAAATACATGAATGAGGAAAAACTGTATTTTTGTTTTATAAATAGCTGCTGGAAGCAGACACATTAAATCTAGTTATGTAAAATATGAGAAGGATGAATTTATCTCACACACATGCAAAGGGCATTTTCACTGTTAATTTTGCTTTGAACATCTTGCGTTTTTATACACACAAACACACATACACAATACACACCAGCAGCCACTACTGCCTTGTCTTCTTGTTTCTAATCTTGGCGGTTTCAGGTTCCAGATGTATTGATCAAACTTTGAATACTGTATGTAGTTCTTGCCGTCATATATGAAAAGGAATTGAACACAAACAGGGACAATTCAGAAAAGGGCACTCAGAACCAGAAACCAAAACGTGGAGGAACTTAAGAAATCCGAAATGTTGTGCTTTGAGAAGAAAATGGCTAAGGAAGAATATATTCTTCAGTTACTTAATAGTATGTCATCTAGATGATCAGTTCTCTCATATTTCACAGGGGATCATATGGAGTAAGTAATTTAAGTTTCAGGAAGGCAGATTCTGAATGAACATTCTGTGAAACTTTCTAACATTCATTTAACAATGGAACTAACTAACCAAAAAGACAGTTAAGTCCTTTTCACTGGGTGTGTTCAAGAAGAGGCTAGATAGCATATTTTGATTTAGATTCTGGCACTGAGCAAGTATTTGGACTTGATAGACTAATGGACCCTTCAAGCTCTACTATTTCATGATTCTATGCTAGGATTGCTGTTCTGTTCATTGCAATTTGGCCCTCACAATCATCTTCAAAATGTACAGTATTTAATTTATATAGTAAAGACTCTAAATATCTTATATACCTAGAAATAATAACAGCAAATCTATGTATATCTAATAATGTTAGTAATTCAACAAATTTTCAACAAATTCGTTTTCTATTCTAGGATTATATAGCTATCCTTGTGGGAACCCAACCTTCTCAGTTATGGCCAGAAAATTTATACCAATCTAATGGCCATTTAGGTCATTGATCCATGGCATCAATAATGTTAATTGTACCCAACAAAGCTCTGACTTGGCACACAAAACTAGCAGCTGATCAAAGGGAAGAATTGGTAAAGCAAAGTATCTACCAATTTTGTATACACAAGTATGTAGCAATAGAGATACAATGGGTCTTTTCCAAATTATGACTCGGTAATTTTAAAAAAAGAGGAGAGAGTTAAACTAAGTGTCCAGAAGTATAATCAAAATAAAAGGAGCATATATTTTGTTGGTTTCTTTTATTATTATTCATCATTAGTACTTCTCCTTGTTTATTTATTGGATTTATCTGCTTTTATTACTTTCATAGATGGATCAAGGCAGCAGACTAACATAATACTCCTTTTTTTCCCATTTCCCCACAACAAACAATCCTGTAAAGTTAATCGAGACCTGAGAGAGTGACTCGCTCAAAGTCACCCAGCCAGCTTTCTTGCCTAAAGCAGAACCAGAACTCATGGTCTCCTGGTTTGTAGGCTACCTTAACCACTACAGCAAACTGGCTCTCTTATTTCTAAAAAATTGTTTGACAGATATTTCTTTGTCAAATCTATTATTTTGTTCATAACACAGATATCTTCTGCTAATATCAATGTATCAATGAAGCAATTAAGGCATTGCCTAGGCTAAAGTTCCCACTTGATCAGGTGCAATCTAAATAATATTGGATTTTTCACCATCTTTCAGCCTAACGAATTTCACGGAATTGTTGTAAGTGAGGATGTCACTTTGTGCTTGTAAAGAAAATGAAGTTGTTGTTACATTTGAAAGACAAAAATGTTCATTTCCGTTCTAAAAACTAGTCCTGGAAAGTACAAAGAATTAGAATGTTCCTGGTTCATATTTCAACTTCCTCAGAAATTCATTAGTTGGTCTTGAATAAATAATTCAGTTCCAGTTCCATTTGTCTCATAAGTAGCAGTTGTATGATTAGATTAACAAAACCAAACTGAACTTTGATGTGTGTGAGTGAGATAGAGGGAGTGAGTGAGATAGAGGGGAGGGAAGAAGAGAAGGAGAGGGAGAGAGAGAAAGAGAGAATATTGACAATGTGTAAGATAATGTTTTCTAAAGTAAAGTAATGTTTTCTAAATCCTTTCCAAAAACTTAAATGTACTGCAAATAATTTTATCTCTCAAAGGAGAACATTTCACAGTTTGGAAAGACAGAAATAAATGGGTTGTCTATGTTTATAACTGGACAAGCTTGTAATGAAAAAAGTAACACCATGGGACTTAGCAAAGTTCTGCACCATTTAAAGCAAGGGTGTGAAACTGGCGACCTGCGGGCCAGATGCATCATTTATTTACTTAATTTTTATACCGCCTCTCTCCCGAAGGACTCAAGGCGGTGTACAGCCATCTAAAAGAAACACAGAATAAATAACAGTTTAAAAACAAATTAAAATTTAACTAAATTGGGGTGGCTGATCACAATTAAAAATTTAAACCTAATGTGAAAATTAGAAATTTAAAATTTAAACGATTAAAAATTTAAAATTTAAAACTAATTTAAAACCCCCAACTAACAGTCATGTGCCGGCCATGCCCACCCCAGCTCCATGAATGGGAGAAACGTCATGAAACATCACGTGATGGCAACATGATGCCTGGAGTTTGACACCTGTGATTTAAAGCTTTGAAAGTTAAGACTAAGTGCTTAACTTTGCACATAGAAAACAATTCTCAACCAAACACTATATATCTTTTATATTACTTACTACAGAGTTATATAGAAATTTAGTTAATATCATATATTGAGAACAGGATCAACTTCATCTACAGTCAATTACCTGAATAAGAACGTTAGACAAAGTTAACAATTTATATATTTGGCAATCTATTTTGATTGTTTGAACCAGTGTCAAAAAAGCTTATGTGGACTCAAGCTTACTCTGACCTAAGAAGGGGAAACTGTCAATATGCTTGGAGAAATATGCTTCATGAGATTTGCAGCAAGCAAATTGGCATTGACAGCAATGAATTATTAAAATACTGGTAAAAGCAAGAGCAGCAAGAATTGTTCACTTGTGATCTCACTTGGGTTGGACTGCTATTCAAAATTCTGTCTGAGCATTTGAAAATGAAGATGATTCACCCTGACAAAGCAGGAGAAGATTATTTTAAAAATCCCTAAATGCTTCCAGCCAAGCCACTCCAATTGTGAAAAACACTGTTAATATGGATATTACACAAAACTGTTAAGATCAAGGCACACTCTAGAAGACCACAAAAATATCTCAACTAGAACTGCTTGAAGACCGGTCAGATTTGCAAAACAAAAGCCACAAATCCCCACAAACAATCTCCTAAAAAGCATAGTCACAATATCACATTGCTTATTCAATAATGATCCGAATGGAAGAACTGTCAAGAGAAAACCATTTCTCCAACCTCACCACAAAATGAATTATGTAAAGAATGCAAAAGAAAACCCTTAATAAGCCTGAAATGTTTTAGAACAAAGTTCTTAGGACTGAGCTAACAATTATTGAAATGTTCAGTTCTTTAGCTACATACACACATTTCGAGAAAGCATTTGAACATTTGCCAATTGTTTAGCAGGAAAAGCATGGGTAAAAGAATAAATAAATTCAAAGGGTACCCCATGTCTCTCTAAATATGTAGTGATGGCTCATAACTTTAAGCCATATGCTTTTTTGCTGTCTGTTTACAACGAACTTCATTTATCTAGCCTTGAACAAATTTTCAGGCAAGGAATCAGTTTTAATTACCACTCCTCCTTTCAGAAAAGGATTCAAAAATATTTTCCCATGTTGTAGAACATTGCACCATTCACTGGTACAACAAAACAGTACAACATACTATTCAGTTGGATATTCATCTATGCACTAATTATTAAATTACAATATTTTATTTGATCCAGAATATTAGTTTTTGATCCTGTTAACATTTGTTATACTTATAGATCAGGGGTGTCAAAACCCTTAGGGCCACCCTGGAAACAGCAAAAGACCAGCCTGCAATGCCTTAGCCAGGAAAAATGAAACTAGGGAGGGCTGCATGCAGCCCACCCGAGCTCCATTTTTGCTGGCAAAGGGTTGCAGGAGGCCATTGCACCCAAAATAGAGCTTGGGAGCCTGCTTTCAGTGGTAGAGTGTTTGGTTCACCACAGGTACCCCCGACATGAGTGACGTCGAGTTGGCCATGCCCCTCCTGGCCACGCCTACACCAGAGGTCAAACACTACCCTGATGTGGCCCTCAATGAAATCAAGTTTGACACCCCTGATATAGATGTAGGTAACAGTTCTATTATTGAATATTTTATTGATATTTTATTTTATTGCCACATGGTGGTAATAAGTAACTTGATTTAACTAAATATCAACATACCCCCATGACAGACCACAGCCAGATTACCTTTCTATTAGCATTTGCATGCCTTAAAATTGATATTTGATACATAGTTAGTAAACATGCTAAACAAATTAATTTACTTGCTCCAAGTTTTAATCTGGAGTTTTTATTATTAAGCACATTATCATAGTTAACCATTTAGACTAGACCACCATTGACCAATGTAAGTAAACATCTGCTCCTTGTAACATTGTTTTTGCTAGGTATCTTTTATCTGAAATTGATCAAATACATCTGCATGTAGCCTTCTCTCTGATTCATCAGTATATTCAAGCCTTTTGGTAAATTTTTAGAACTAGTTAAAATGCAAGCCCTGTTTCAATTTGAATCTCTCTGAATCTGCATTATTAAAACCTTTAATTAGCAAACTGTTTACACAGAAGGGAGAAGTTGCTTTTTATAGAACTAAAGCTCTTCCCAATGCAGATAAGCTCATAAAGGTCAGCTATTAATTTTGTGAGAACTGCTTGCCATTTCATCATTTGAAAGAATATATTTGTGAATTAAAACTATAATTATAACAACAGTTGAACTTATCTCTTTTTTCACAAAAATAAACTTAGGGAAACACCTACATTTTTTCTGTCATGTTGTTTGAACTTATATATTAGGAAATCCAGTGTAGCATTTCATCGAGTCATCTGGGGATTTTTTTCATAAGACAAAACACGTCTCTTTACAAATTAGACATTCTTAATGGCAATTTTGAGTTATGTTGATTTTCTTCTGTCCATCCACAAAGATCAAAACCCAAAGTAAAAATAATGGCTGTGTTGACAATTAAATAAGGTGAATAGAAATATTCAGGAATAGAGATGAATTCATGGAAATGTATCTTCTTCTTCTGAGTAATATTGTTTAAATCGTTTCTAGAAGACTTCATTTTATTTAGTAAGCATACTGAAATACTCCAATAAAAATTATATCTATGAAGAGAAATTTGCTTCTGAACTAATAACTGGAATATTAATTTTGGTTTAAAATTCCAACTTGCCTTATATTAGTAATTAAACATAACCAAGTATTGTCCATTTGGACTGCTGGTAACTCCAGTGCCTCAGGCAAAAGTCTAATCCTTTTTGTTTAATCTGAAAATGCCAGTGCCCAATATGGAAATGTGAATATTGGTGTGCAAAGCATCACTTCGGGCCCTGGATTATTTTCATTCATTTGGAAAGGTAAAGTTGGTATCAGTAGGAAGAGTTGATTCTTAATGACAGTGATGGGGCCAGAATTTCTGATACGAAATGATGAGGTTGTAAAGTACAACATTGTGTGACCACATCACTTCGTGAGTTTTATAACATCTTCTAATTTCCTGCTGGCTTCCAACTAGCAACGGAAGCTGGTAGGAAGTTGCAAGTCCCAGGCAGTTTGCAAGCAGTCTGGTGGGCAACTAAGTGGCTACTGTGTGCATGAGGGGCTGGTGAGGCATGGCACAAGCATGACAGTGGCCACTAAAGCATGGGTACGGGTAAGGTTGTATGTGGGCAAGCACAGTGGAAATGCAGAACTTATAATAGCTGGTTCATGGTGTGAACTATGAACCAGCTATTATAATGGTGTGCAAGCACAACAAAGCTTAAGTTGGCTGCTTCAGGGTGTGCAAGGAACTAGCAAGGCACAGCCTAGTGCGGTGGAGTTTAGGCTGGTTGCTTTTATGTGGAGGGGACATAGTGGTATTGATTGTTAGAATTTAAATTGTTGACCTCTTTATTACTTAAGATAGTAAGGTAACTCAGGTTTCCTTAAAGTTGGAAAAACGGCTATCTTGCCCCTGTGATTTTTACTTTGAAGACTGTATTGACCAATGGCCTAATCTCATTGGAATCATATTCTACAGCTATACATTTTTAAGTAACCAAATGAAATATAAACTCCAAATGAAGTTTCTAGGCATAACTGCAAATCAATATGAAAATAAATTTAAGACATCCAGTTTGATCAAAAGGCTGTTGGAATTGAGCCCATGGAACAGAGCCCAGTTTTCTTAATAGTTTCAGTTGTATTTTTGCAGCATTACCAGTTTTGAAAGAACCACTACCACAAATATAAGAGCAAATACAGTTTAGTTGAGAAACTTCACATTAGGGAAGTTTGTACTGTTTCAATGTACTATCCTATAATTATCAGTTATAGGGCATAAAAGGGTGGGAAAATTGAAATATTATAATTATTATAAATATTATACCTTATAAAGGTATCTTAATATTATAATAACTGAGTTTTTTCTAAAATATTAAGTGTTCTAGATAAGATGCAAGCATTCATAGCCTCTTCTTCCATTTTCAGCAGATTTTCCCACAGCTGATCTTATGTAAATTTTATTCGAAGAAAATGGTAACTAAGCAAGTGCTGAATTGGTGGAGTGGCATAATACAACAGACCCTTGTATACTTCCTTCTTTGTAATCAAAAAACAAACAAACAAAAGCACCACACTCCAGTAAGCCTCTTAATATTTCAACTATTTAAAGATTCACAATTCCTAAAACCAAGAATTACAAGTTTTGGAAATTAACAAAGATCAAACTAGCAGTTATGAAGAGATTCAAAATCAAGATCTAGATTTATAATTTCTCAATTATTATCTCAATTATCTCAAATCATTCAATTTCACTGCACACATGTTGTGCATGGACAATAAAGGATTGAATTAAATTAGTTTAAACATTAATGTTAATGAAGAGACAGAATAAAAAAGGACATTTAAAAAAAACTTGCATGAAAATAGATTCTAAGTTAAATTAAACTAAAACATTTTTTCTTCCTTGCTCTCACTTCAAGATCAATTAACACATGCTTGCTTGATCTACTACAATACTGCAACAAAGTTGGAGGGCAATTTAGAAGCATTTCCAGCAATGTCTCATAGAAAACAAACTTGGGAGACTAGGACACTACAGAAATAAAACATTGTTGCAGTCAGGAGTCACTGTGTGCACTACATTCAAGATGAAGCACACAACCCACCTTCTTAAACTTTGTTGGAACACTATAATGATGCTGCAAGTGTTAAGTGTGCATCTACATACCAAGAGAGCTATAAAATTGTCTGATCATACAAATCATTCCTTATTGATGGGGTCAAACTGCATTAGCTTTCTCCCTACTCTAAACCAGGAGTGGCAATTGTGGCTCTTTTATGACATATGGACTTCAAATCCCAGAATCCCCAGGCAAGGCAAGCTAAATAAAATGGAGGAAATGTTTTGAAGTGTAAGGGTTCCTTACACTTACACCTCACAATGTTTTCTCTATTTTATTTAGGTTGCCTTGCCCAGGGATTCTGGGAACTGAAGTCCACAAGTCATAAAAGAGCCACAATTGCCCACCCCTGCTCTAAACCATAGCAAGTATTAAAATAGACTAGAAAATACAAAATCAGATATTTGTGTTAATATAGACTCCCTCGAGTCAAGCCTAGTGACCACATAGATATCTCCATTTTGTTTTCTTGGCCACAATAGACAAGTGGGTTGGTGCCACCACCTTCTAAAATTTCCTTTAGATTTCAAATACTAACCAGAGACTGATAAACTGATTATTTTTAAAAGTAAATAGTTGGTATATGCAATGTTGACCCAGTCTTTTTAATAATTTTACATTTTTCCTTATCTTTACATCTAACCTACTGTAACTAAGTTAATTCAGCTGTAATAGATTATAAATTATAAATGGATATAATCTTAATTGTGCAATAACCATCATATGTGCTGGCTTCATTATAAATCTATAGTTTTCCCATGCAAAGTTATAGAAAACAATATTGATTTAATGATGAAGCATAATTTCAGTGAACCAAAGCAATATTAGAATGATCTCTAGTAATCATTATTAAATTCCAAAAAAGCATTATATCGATCTCAGGGTAACCTAGGTCTCACTTTAGTAAGTTAAATATTGAATTTAAATGCAGGATGCACATGTGTGACAACTGTCAATTTCATCTCAGGCTGCATACAACACAATCCCCAACACACATTACTGTCCTATACAAATCCAGCCAATGGCTCTTTGAGATGTATCAGATCAGTCAAAACTCATCAATGCTTATTTACCAAGCAAATAACAAAAAACAGGCTTATACCCTGTCAAAAATGTCCTAAATGTTTTACATTTTAAGTCAGATTTTACTCCTGGCAACTACTTGCACAACAAATCCATAGCAATATTTTCAGAAATAGTTCGTCATTTCTTCTTCCTATAACTAGAATGTGTAAGTGGCCAAGGTCATGCAGTTGGTTTCCTGCCTAAAGGAGAAACAGAACTTCTCTGCTTATCGTCTAGCATCTTAACCATTAAACCAAATTTGGCTCTCTTTTGCCTTTGAGTCAAATTTGACTCTTAGCAACTGCAAGGACAAGTATATTCAGACTGCTAGCCAACTTTTTCAGAAATAGTTTGCCATTGCCTTCTTCCTAGAGCTGGGTCTGTGAATGGCCAATCACTCAACAGGCTTCCATATCTAAGGTAGAACTACAATTCCTTTATCACTAGAGCAAACCAGGTGTTATGTTCCATGCTAGAAGCTATAGACCATAATTTAAAAAAAAATCCCATTCTATGGCTTGTTATTTTTTTGGGGAGAAATCAGATTATCTCATACATCATCCCCTGCTTACAAAATTCTGAATTCAGAATTTCAGTCCACTATGGAAGCCTTCTATGAAATTCATCAATTTGGGACCATTTCATTTTGACAATTTTTACACTTGAAATTTCTAGGGGCATAATTCTTATCTGCATATAGGCTTTTGGATATATTTGTTTAATTGGGGAAATTGATTAATATTAAAATATTCCATTATTTAATAGTGCCAAGAAATATTGGGTAGCAGGAGCAATCTTTTGTGCTGCAAAACCTAGTTCCTTAGCAACCACTGAAGACAACTCTGTTACCAAGGAAATCTGTAAGACATTTATCAAATGTAGAAGAAAAAAGCAGCAGCATAGAGAACCACACATGCAGACCTTCTAATCTCATTTTTACTGCATACAATTTAATTATTATCATCCATTAACAAAAATCATGTTAGGTCAATAAAAGATACTTTTGACCTACTAGAAGTTTTGTTTTATAATAAACACCCCCTAATATCATATTACACAGACACAAATTTTATTTTGTCTCTTCCAGCATCTGAACTCAGTGCATCTCTAGATGTGAATTAACAAGCTCAACAACTTTTAAGATGCATGTACTTCAACTCCGCAGAATTCCTCAGCTAGCAGTTGAAGTCCAAGCTTCTTAAAGCTGCTGACATGGAGAAACAGGGCCTTAAAAAGACGTTGCCATATTTAAGAGGATTTCTGACTTCTAACAGGCAATCTCTCCCTGTATTTGAAAGCCTCTTTCTGGAGTTTCCAGTTATAAGTTATGAAAATTACCAATACATGGCAACATAGTGATATAGAAAATGTTAATTCTTTTCTATCATGCAGGGCCACCTGGATTTTTGCAACCTAAAGATGATATTAATATGTTAAGCTGTTGATATTTTTTTAAAAGTAACCTTTCACTCTGCTGCCTATAACAAAATAATTCATTTTATGTTAATTTGGCCAGCACCATCATTGTCCTTTTAGGCCTTATATATATTGTGTGTGTATGTGTGTGTTCCCAATGTGTCCAAAGGTGGAATGCCTTATTGAAAAATTATGTCAAGCTTTGCTGAATTCTGTTGCTGAAAGCATACAAATAGGGGCTTCAATAGTACAATGCATATTATGCTTTAGGTGTAGCATATACAGTATGTAGCCAGTCAATTGTGATATTTTCAATAAATGATAGCATTTTGTGAAGCAGTCAGCAGTCAGTACTTTTGCTCAAACCAGCAATGATACACACAGATACACAAACACATTTTTGTTAGTGATGGGAGTGGGTGTGTGTGTGTGTGTGGGTAGGTAGGTAAGTAGGTACAGCATGCACTTTTATTATGTATCTTCTTATTTATCTCTACCACTATGCATGAACAGAGCAGGGCATTCCTACTGTTCAGAGGTGGGCTGCTGTCGGTTCACACCAATTCTCTAGAACTGGTTGTTAAGGATCTGTGCAGTTCGGCAAACCAGCAAATCCCAACTCTGGCTGGCCCCACCTCTGCCAGGAGTCCCCTGCACCCCATTTTGGCTGCCAGGTCAGTGCAAGGAGGCCTTCCAGGCCCAAAATGGGGTGCAGGGGTGGGGTATTGTGGGCCCTATTTTCACTTCCAGGGTGGTGCTGGGAGGCCTAGCAGGCAGGGAGATATTTTGGCTGCCAGAATGCTGCAAGAAAATAGTGTGTTATCATTACTGTGGGATGAGTTGATAATGTGGATTTTGCATTATGATAACTGGGATGAATTGGGAATGGGGATTTTGAATTATCATAACTGTGGGGTAAATTGGGAATGGAGATTTTGCATTATGATTGCTCATAAATAGGAATCAGTAAAAGACGAATGGAAAAATCCCTATCTGTAGATTAGCATTCTTCAGTCTCAGCAAGTTTAAGATGGGAAAACTTCATGTTACCTGGGGAATTCTGGGAATTGAAGTCCATGCACCTTAAAGTTGCCAAAGTTGAGAAGCATAGGTCTACACTAGAGTTTAGAATTTTCTATTCCTATTTTATTTAGAGTTTGGTGCAATTAAATAAATCAGTTATGGTTTCCTTAACAAATAGTGACTAAAGCAATATGAACCATTATTGGACTTTTTATGAGAAACTGAAATTAAAAGTTGATCTGGGCTTTGATGATTAGATATGGGATTATGGAAATAATGTAGACAAAGGTTAATCTTAGAGTAAGAGTTTGATATATTTTATACTTATATCTATATCGAAGAAGTTGGAAAGTCATTCTTTTTCAGTTTTCCTTCTTTTCCTTTCTTTTTTACACTTTTACTTTTTCTTTCCTGAGCCTTTTCTTTTTTCAAATCTGTTTTTTGTTTGTTTATCCCTTAGCTTTGTATTTATTTATGTATGAAGGATCAAATACTCAGCCATTATAATTCTACATTCCTTATGTACAGAAATCATATCAAAATTTAGAATGAAATCCACTGGGAGCCATCTCATATAAGGCAGGCTCTGAGTCCCTCTAACCAAAAAGTGTTTATTGCTAGAAGAGAATATTTGTAGCTTAGGGTTGAACTGTGGGGTCCTTGGTGCTCTCTGAACTTGTTGGTTTTCTTGCAGATGTTTCATTACCAAACTAGGTAACATCATCAGTACTAGAAAGGAGTGGAGTTTGCTCTTATTTTCATATACTAGTGGCTTACCCTGTTAGTGTTGATTAGTTGCTTCACCGTATTTTGAGTGGTGCCAGGACTCTACAGTCTCAGGCAGAAAAGGACTGTTCTACATCCCTCTCTCAAATATTATTTAAAATACAGAGTTTCCCAGCATTCCTTTAGGAACCTCCAACATGCAAACTGTGGTCACTCATCCTAAAATGAAGCCTATTTATCTGAAGCTTCAAAATTTGCTTTTGCTAGGAAGATGTGTAGCTTAAAAACGATGTGTAGCTATATCTGACTTTGGGGATATTTTTTCATAACCAAACAAAAATGTGCAGTTCACATCCCTTGATCACTGGATCTGGATGTCACAAAGCAAAGCCCACATTTTGTAATAACACCCACACCACATTTTGACTGGCAGAGTGCTGCAGGAGGCTGAATTCTGTCACGCCCCCTGGCCACACCTACCCAGCCAGTCATTAGGGCACAGAACCGGTTGTTAAAAAAATTGCAGCCCGCCACTGCTACTGTTCCAATCTTGTACTAAATAATTTCTTAAACCTGGAACAACTTTTAATAATCCCCTCAGCTGAACAAGTGTAACTGAAAATATGCTGGTGCTGCTGAAACAGTGGCCAGAATCCCTCTGAATATTTGGATATGTTGATTTTTTTTAAGATTAGACAAATTCATTTTGTATTGTGTATTCTCGTATAGTGCTCAGAATCATCTATATTGGAGTGATCTATAATACCATAGATCTATAGCTGCAACAACTTTCACTACCAAAGATAGCTTTTACTATATTACCTGCACTATAAGATATGGCTTAACATCAAAATTAAATACAGTTCACAGAACTTTTCATCAAGGAAATGGAATATTTTTGCCTATTTTCTCAGTATCTGAAAATCTGGAAACCTTTTAGAACAGGGGTGTCAAACTCAAGGCCCTGGAGCCAGATCTAAGTACTCCACAGCCTGGGGGTCAGATCTGGCATGTGGAGTATTTAGATCTGGCTTATGGGGCTGCCCTGGAAACAGTGAAGTATTGGCCCGTGGTGCTTATACTACTGAAAATGGGCTCCCAAGCTCCATTTTCACTGTTGCAGGAGACTGTGCAGCTGAAAACTGTAGGAGCCCATTTTTGCTGGCAGAGCACTCGGGCCACCACGGGTGCCCCCAACAGGAGTGACGTCGAGCTGGCTATGGCCACCCTGGCCCTGAGGTCAAACACAATCCTGATGTAGCCCTCAATGAAATCAGTTTGACACCCCTGTTCTAGAATGTGAAGTAAGTCCAGAGGAAGAGAGATCAGAGACAAATTTGCAGAAAGTCAAGCGTGGATCCAGGCCATTGGATTACCATAACAAGTCAATCTCCTTTCTTAAATGCAGAACCCTGGACTGTGGACAAGCTATCCAGAACAAGCATAACTAATGCTGAATGAAGCATAACTATTGCCTCTTGTGTCTTAAAAACCATGGTTTCATTAATGTAAATCAAGCTACCTTCACTGTTTTTCATATGCACATTTGCCTGTAGCCATTTAGTCTAAACTTATCTCAATAGATGGTTTGGTAGGAAAAATAAAGTAATTGTGCTGCTTTTTTATGGAAACATTACAGCGGAAGCCAAATCGCAACAAAATTGGAAAGGCATTTCTAGAACACATTAAAGTTCAAACTTTTCACCAAGTTAGTAAAAAGCAACAGTATCAAGCTGAGAATGTAAAACTGCCCTTTAATTGACTCCATCTCTTAGCAATTTCCATGTCAGATTGCTTTCAACAACCATGTCCAAGCCATGCTGACTCCGAGAATACAAATCTCCAAGGAAGCACAAATCACATACATTTGAATTCTCAAACTTCAGAGCTGACTAGGCATTTCTAGCTATATTTTAAATGCATTCCTTCCTAAAGATAGTTTTCTGGATTCCTCTAGAAGTTTTCCAGCATTTTACCAAGAAAAAAAAAAGGATGTGGACATGAAATATCTCTGAAAAACATGGATGTAAGTTGACATGAATGATAAATCCATTTTGTACAGGAAGTTGGATGAAATCATCTTTCTCCTGTACAGGACTTATTCTCCTTCACTATCTGAAATTATTGCTCTGAATGATCTTCAGTTTAAGTGTTCTTAAACATTAAGTTGCAAACTCAGCAGACTGTCATATTAGATTTACTCACATGTGGACTCACCTAGCAGTTGTCATTTTTCCCTTAGTAATTTATATAATGTTTTCAATATGCATCTTTTTCAAATAAAGTTTGGAAATTAAAATGTTGCAAAACGCTTTTCAAATTTTAAAGGACACAGTGTCTCTTCTGAAGGAGACACATTTGCTGACATCTCATTTCTAAGTGAATTATAGGGAATGTTACTTATTTTATAATGGGCCTGGAAATTGACAAATGAACCTCTACTTCAAATTCCATCTTGCAAATTTAGAAATAGGATCTTTCTCTTCACATTCTCAATGTTGTAAAATGCATTCATAACCTCTTTTACATAGCTACCTTTCTGGTAACTAAATTGGATTCTTGTTTCAGTGGCTACTTTTTAAAAAAGTTTTCTGTTCTCTTCTGTTTTCCCACATTTTCCCTAAATTATATTTAACTGTTGTTCAACTTTTTAAATAAGAGGACTTCTACAGACAAAATGAACCAAAATGTAATCAATGAACTTGCATAAACTAACTTTATATACTAGGTTTTTTGAGAGAAAATGGAGAAGTAATCTACTTTTTCTTTAAATCAAACAGAAATTAGAGATTTATTTTAAGAACTTCTCACGAATTGCAACAAAATTATAAAGTACCTGGCAGTGGTGGAATTCAAATTTTTTACTACCGGTTCTGTGGACATGGCTTGGTGGCCATGGCTGGGGTGGGAGGGGTCATGTGACTGTGTGGGCAGTTTCTGTAAGCAGGGCAATAAAGATTAGGCTAAAAACAACACCAGAATGTTTTTTTCCTGCCTTCCTTACAGGATTAACCCTGTAAAGTAGAAAAAAACAAAAGGAGATTTCATCTAACCAGTTCTCCAAACTGCTTAGAAAATTTACTACCAGTTCTAGTGAACCTGCTAGAACCTACTGAATTTCACCTCTGGCAGCTGGGCATATCTTGCTCATTTTCAGAAACAGAGCAGGCCATTAGCACTGTTGGAAGTCTACGATCATCATTACAAGCAAACTGGAAGCAGAGGAACTTTAATCTTTTAAAGATCAGAAATTGCCCAAAGAGCTGTCCTTTTGGCTGCATTTTGCTCCAGCTATAGCTTCCAAATACTCTTCAAGGATAGCCCTAGGTAGACCATATTGCAATAATCCAAGCGCGGGATGAGCAGCGCTTAAGTGACTGAGTGCAGGGACTCAACACACAACACAACATTGGACAAAGACTCTCCGAGCCACATTTGCTACTTGCTCTTCAAGTATTCTTCATATTGCTCTTGTTCCCCATTTCATCTGTGAAGTGCTAGAACGTACATTGTATAAATGCCACTTTTCTTCTACCATGTAGGATACTTTAGTATCCTTTAGTGTTGTTCAGTATTTTGAAGGAATTTCTGTTTATTGGGACACTGTGAACTATTTAAAATGAAACGCTGGATTTATTTTGATCTGCATTTTGAAATGCTATGTGACAGTGCAACTTGGATTTGATTATACTGGGGGAAATTTATCCTTATTCACAACTTACATATTCTTACATATGCATACTGCTGAATTCTTCTTTCTGACTGCACTTACATAAAACTACAATATGTTAAGAGAAAGAGTGACAAGACCTCTTTGGCTTTTGATAGCATTCACAGAGCTGTATTTTGGCTGTAACAACATTGTCTCTGGCCATTGCAGTGCAATCATTTACATACCTTTCTCAAAGCCAAATACAGTTTTAATTGTCATTATTCCCAGAGTTATGAAGAATGTTAGGGCAGCTTTATGAAAGTTTTTGCCCCCATCTTATTAATTGTAGGGCATAGTTTTATTACACTATATA
>JAEANM010008521.1:0-16953 GCA_017656035.1 Myanophis thanlyinensis | reverse complement strand
CACACACACACACATATATATATAAAGGGGCAATGCTCATCTCCGTTTCTAAGCTAAGAGCTACCGCGGTCTGATGATGATCCCATGGTTATGTGGCCGGCATGCCTAAACACCAAAGGTACACAGAGTGCTGTTACCTACCCACCAAAGTGGTGCCTATTTTTCTACTTGCATTTTTTTACATGCTTTTGAATTGCTACGTTGGCAGAAGCTGGGGCAAGTAATGGGAGCTCACTCCGTTACACAGCATTAGGGATTCGAACTGCCAAACTTTCTGATTGACAAGCTCAGCATCTTAGTCCCTGAGCCACCATGGCCCTATGAAGCACTAGGAAGAATCAATTACAGGTACAGAGTTACTAGTTTAGCTACCGAGGATGCCAGTAAACATTATTACCCAGATGGGACTTAGCACAACATTAGCTGTGGCTTTTGAGGTGGAATCCACCTCCACTCCCTGATCTCTCCTTCCAGCCCAAATAATCAGGGCTCTCTCCAAGCTATTTTGCCCACCTTTTTCACAGGCCAGATGCGCCAGCAACGAAATGGTCTGGATGGTTTTACCAAGACCCATCTCATCGGCCAGAATACCGTTCAGCTTCTTCTCATACATGGTAACCAGCCAATCGAGGCCAATGTGCTGGTATTCTCGCAGTGTTCCACGCAACAAATAAGGGATTGGCGTCTTAACCTGCAAGGGAGAATGGTACTTATAATTTGTCTGCTTTTATTTTGCTCCCTTCCTAATTGGCTGACTCCAGAAAATGACTCACCTGTGTGGTTGCCAAGGTATAGCCTTTTGGCTGCAAGCTCTCTGCCGCTGCGGCAATGTCTGTGATCTCTTTTTTTGGCCCTGGGGCTGGAGCTGAATCATTGTCTCCCTCGCCCCCATGATCATCATCCTGCTTCAATAGGTACTCAACGCCAAAATCTTCCTCCTGGATTACTGGAGCTTCCCTCCTTTCCTCCTCCTCCTCCTCCTCCTCCTCCAGGGCATCCTCTACTTCACTTTCCTCTTGCTCACTTTCCTCGGTCTCTTCTGTGGAATCTGGAGGCAAAACTAGCAACATCAGGACAAAGCCATCCTACACTAGAGCCCATTAACTGTTGGACCAAACGTTGCTTCAGACCTGGGCCAAGCAGTTGGCTGTTTTCAATCAATGATTTACAATGGCTTAGAACGATATGTCATGTTTCTCCAAAAAGATGACCCATCTTGAAAAGAAGCCCTATCATGTTTTTGAGCACATGTGAAAAAATTAAGCCCCACCTACAAAATCAGCCCTAATTAAGACCCTGCCCACCCTGGGGTGCAGGTAAAAAATAAGCTAGGAGTGGGAATTGGGGGTAGAGCTGCCCTACTTACCAGGCCTTGCACATCCTGACACCTGTCTTGCCTTTTTCTGTGGCTGCTTCTTCTGTGGCCGCTTGCCACCACTTGCACACATTGCCCGTTCCTCCATTTCGCCTTCAGATGCCTTCCAGAAAGCTCTCTGCAGTCAATAATATAGAGCTCTGGGGTAATCCAGAGCTCTGTTATCGGCTGCAAATGCCTTCCAGAAAGCCCTCTGCAGCCGATAACAAAGGCAAAACGGAGGCAGGGGCAATGTGTGCGAGTCTTCTTCTGCGGCCGCTTGCTGCCACTCGCACGCATTGCCCCAGAACTCTATTATCGGATGCAGAGGGATTTTCCAGAAGGCATCTGAAGGCAAAACGGAGGCCGGGGCAATGCGCGCGAGTGGTAGCAAACAGCCCCAGAAGAAGTGGGCCAGCAGTGGGCTCCCGCTCAGCGGGGCTATTAGTGCCACCGCTGTGAGGTGAGTCAATAATTAGAACCCTCCAAAAAGAAAGCCTAGTTGTTTTTTGGGGAGTCAAAAGAAAAGACCCAGCCTTCTTTTTGGAGAAACACTGTATTGCTTTTCTACGTAAGAAATCATTCATCACAGTCCCTGGTTTTCATTAAGGCAAATCCAACCACTGCTGGTTTTCAGATCAGCAGTGTTGCAAGGTATATCAATTTGGAGAACTAGGGTGAAATGTTCCAACAGTTCAAAAATCTATTCAATTTTGATATCATGCAAAAACATTCATTTACACAGGGGGTGGCGAAGTATCCCCCCCCCCCCAGAAAACATTTTAATATTCAACGTTTTTTAAATTAATATAAATGGAAAGAGCAACATGTTCAAAATCCACATACATGGTGCATTCTCTGGTCACAATTATTTTGAGTAAAATTCATCATAGTAATAGTATTCTCTAATAGTAATCTTATAGTAGCAATGCTCATAGTATTAATATATTGTTAATACTATTCCAAATTAATTAGAATAAATTACAGTGATCGATCCTAATATTAAAACTGATCGTTCTCTTGCAGAGTTTTCGAAGTTCTAACTTCTGTTTCTCTCATGCAACCATCGATAAAACAAATCCTGTACCTAAAACTCCAACTCTTAGCAATTCTAACCAGGACAGATTGTAGTTGGTGCAATCCACATTTTCAACCGTTCAACCCTGACATACAGGAATAACTATAGCCGTATATTTACGGGGGGCACTCCCTCTTCCTTCCCTACCTGAGTGACTAGTGCTAGTCTCCTCCTCCGATTCCTCCTCATACTCTGAAGTGGTGGGCTCCAACGCCTCCGATGAAGTGTCTGATGCTTCCACTTCAAAGTCTGAAGCATAAGCACCAGCATATTTTTGCAGCAACTCCTCCATGGGCAGCTCACCTATTCAGTCCGAAAGGAAACGTTTGTGTTAGGGCCAATGGAACCTCTAAAAGAGTTTGATTTCTCTGACCTTGTCTTATGCTCTACTTAGGTTGAAGTCATCATCCCATTTCTGAAGTGGGAAGGCTTTGAAATGAAAAGTTGTCAACTGCAACTAGAGGCCATCTCTTAAGCCTGACAGCTAAACTTTAACTTGGGAGTAGATTTAGATGCTTTCTGTCCCTTTGGTACTCCATCATGGGTTCAAACTGGCCAATTTCTAAACTTTACTCGGTAAAGTCATTTTCCCCTTGCTTCCAAAAAGAGATTAAAGGGGTGGGGAGAGGGGGAAGCCAGCTCAATAAAGTTAACAAAAAGGTTTGTGACACCACTTTTTTTGCAGAAGGAGAAGTACTCCAAGACAAATACTGCATTGGGGCTTAATCTGACCCTCGTTGCTTCAGCAAATTCTAGGAATTATGGTTCATAGGTCCAGCAAACATTCAGAAACACAATTCAGTAATTATTGTTCTGAAGGATCAGCAAATCCAACTCCTAATCCCCATTTGATATCCCAAGGTACAATCTCTATTCGAACCTTCCTTGGCTAAATCATCCAGTTCTTTGCTGTGATCCACATTTCCTTCCAGCTTTTCTTCAGCGTCTATCGTTTCCTCTTCATCTTCAGCTGGCAGAGAAAGGATTTCCTATGTTACTGGATTGCAATCCTAACCTCATCCCGATCCTCATTACGTTCGGTCAACCCATGACCCCAAATAGCACGCTTACCTTCTTCTTCATTGGCCGTAAACTCCTCATCTTCTTCATCTGGTTTCCAAGGTTTTTTATTCCTCTGAGTGACAGGTTTGGGTTTCTCCTGCTGAGTAGAAAGGGGGAGGTGGGAAGGCTTTAAGAGACAGACAGCAATGGGAAGCTCTTTGTTGCCCGTCGGCATATGATAGTAGGATAGAATATTGAAATTTAAAAAGAGAGCCCCTTGATTTAAAAAAACAACAACATTTAAGCCACACGTGTAATTGATGCTTCTTGACAAATATCAATTGTGGATACCAGTTATATAGCAATAGCACTTAGACTTACATACTGCTTCACAATGCTTTACAACTCTCTCTAAGGGGTTTACAGAGTCAGCATATTGGACACCCCCCCCCATGTCATCCTTTTACCAACCTCAGAAGGATGGAAGGCTGAGTCAACCTTGAGTCGGTGAGAACTGAACTGCTGGCACTTAGCAGAATTAGCCAGCAATAATGCATTCCAACCACTGCGCCATGACAGCGCAGTATGATTTTAAAAACAGAGAGATTGGATTCTTTTAAACCCCAGTCTATAAACATAAAGCGTGCCCTACACCTTCCCAGCTCAAGATCTGACTCGAAGGATACCTTTAGTGTCTCAGAGGTCTGCCTTTCCTCACGCTCCACTTCCTCTTCGCTCTCCCCCTCTTCTTCATCATCATCATTGTCAGAGCTGGAGGCACAAGGGGATACACTGAAGGAATTTTCTAAGATTTGGGGTGGCAACGTTTGCAACAGCTCCTCTAAGGGCAGCTCACTTTCCTGCTTCAGCAGCTCAATCTCCCGCAACTGTGTTTCTGAATCGTTCCCTTCCTGTTGCTCTTCCACTTCAATTGTCTCCTCGTCATCTGACTCTTCGTGGGGTTGGAAATCCCCGTCTGCCAAAAGAAAAAGGATCAGCTGCAACGCCTTTCCAACAACAAAACCAACTCTAGATTTTGGGGGGGGGGGGGGGTCGTCGGGAATGGACATTGAAATCCCACCCACCCACCCACCCACCCCTGGGAAACAAATACTATTTCTAACAAAGCAAATGGTATTTCGGTGGGAAGGTGTGATTTGAGATAGAAGCCACACCAAGTGGGTCAGGAATTGGCAAAGCTCAAGGGAACAGAGTTGAGGAAACTGACCATCTTCCATGAGCTGAGCAGGGGGAGGTGGGCTGGAAGCAGTAGAGCCAGCATGGGAGCCACTGGTCTTGCTGGGAACTGGAAGAGTCTCGTTGAGGCTCTGGGTTAGCAAGTCGGAATATTTCTCTGTCTGGCCCACTATAAAATCCAGCTGCAGATCCAGTGCTTTCTTCCGTTTTTCCTCCAGACGCGACTGCTGCTTGAATTGCACAACCTGAAGGAGTTTGCTTGTTTATTAATTTATTTATTTAAGTTTATATGCTTCCCATGTCACGGTTTGAGATGCCTTTGAGTGGCTGAAGTTAAGAAAGACCAAACTGCATCTTCAGCAGAAGATTATTCTTCAGCTGGAATCCAGTGTTGAATTAAATTCATTCAAGTCCCACAATGAACTTTCAATAGCATTATATCATTACATCCATCCTCTTTCCTCTGCAACCATGAGAATACAAAAATGGGTTTGACTCCTTCTCATGGTTCAAGAGTATTTTGCTAATAAGAAGAGGGAGCCATTTGTCTGGAATGTTATAGGGTTCCTGCTTGAGCAGGGGGTTGGACTAGAAGACCTCCAAGGTCCCTTCCAACTCTATGATTCTGTTAATCAGATTTTTTTAAAAAAAGGAATTAACTTAGGACACTCCAGTGCAAACTGTAAAAGTATAGGCCAGTCAACTTGGACTGAGACTATAAACCGATCTGACAATGGTAATTTACTGAGTGGCTATCCCCCAAATTCAGCCTTTCTCACTGAGTTGGTCCGGGGATAAAAATGAGGAGAAATCCCTACATGCTCTGCCTTGAGTTTTGGAGGGATGTGTTATGGCCTACCAGCTGCCAGTGAAGCTGGCGGCAGACTCGGACAGTGAGGAGGTTGGGGAGGACCTTGGGCCAGTCCTGGAGTCGGGGGAAGGCTCTGATGGGTGCCCTGCGTTGGAGGCAGAGATGGGGCCAGGGTCATCCAACAATTATCAGCTGCCTTCAGAGTTGGGGATCAGTGGGGAAGAACAGATGGAGCCTGTTTCAGATGCGCATATGCACAGAGCTGCCAGGAGAAGGGAACAGCTAAGGAACAGGGGTCGACTCGACAGTAGAGGCACAAATGGATGCTGAATGGTCCCTCCCATAGGGAATAAATAGGAGCAAAAGGGGAGTGGTATTTGTAGGAGACAATTAGTTCGCTCATTATTGTGAAGATTTGCTTATCTGAGTTCATGACATACAGAGACTCCTTGCCAAGTATTTTGACTGGAAACTCAGCCTGGCAATTATCCAAGGACCGATATGGTCTGTTTTTGTAACAAAACCTTGAAAGGTTTAATGCCGGGACTTTTCTGGATGTGAACGAGAAAAATTCACAGTAACAAATGCAAAAGGTTTTTTTCAGGACCAAAAGCCTGTGTCGTGATTCTGTTAAGCCTGGGTCAGAACAGGATAGTGGGATATAGCTACAATAATAAGCAAAAAGTAACGCACTGGCATAAAGCACCAGATATTTCAGGCATACATTTTTAACACTTTCGATTAGACACATAAAATAAGAATTTAATATGACATGGAAAATGGGGCTGGCATGTACTTGCCTATATATTTAGGCTATCAAGATGTACACACACACTTTTCCTGACTCTGGACAAGGGCTTCACACACCTTCTCAACGTTGCTCCAGAACTGCTTGACCTCTTTGGCAATGGATGAAGCAATGCGGCGCAACTTGGCTTGCTCCTCGCGTTTGGCTCGTTCTTCTTTCTGCTTCTGCTCCTCATGGTGCCTGATCACCATGCGCACAACCTGTAGGCCACAGAGGAAAAAAGACAGCAGGTCCAAATGACTACAATCTATCACAGGTGGCCATGTTTTCCACACTTTATCCTGGACCATATTTTTAGGAAAGATTAGTTTGCTGGAAATTTTGTGGCGGGGAATCTTATAGTTGTACAGTACGCTAGCCAATTGAAATAGCACCAATTACGTCACTTAGCTGCTAGATTATACCAAGCGCCAGAAATACCACAAGAGCCATGAAACAGTTAAGAAGAAGCAATCCATTACACAGTATTTGCTTCTATAAAGATAGTAATGGATGGATGGATGGATGGATGCAAACCAGCTGAAAAAAATCTGGAGAAGGGACAGTTTAAATATGCCACAGAACCCACCTTCCTGGCAACACCCCTCTTCCAGCGACGTTCTTGAGCAAAGTCAGCAGAGAGCCACTGCATTTCCTCACAAAGATAATCCCAGTGCACTTTGGGCCGAATTGGCTCAGGCACCTTTGAAAGCCTTTTCAAAGACCAGAATCCTTCCTTCTTCATTTCTGCAATGCGATTCTCAATTTCTGCTTCCTAAAACAAGAGTATGTGAGTCAGGCAGTTCACTCACAGGCTTCCTGAAAGGCTCAGGGCTAGCTTACTGTCTCCGGGGGTTACCCTACTATCTTAAGATTGCAGATGCTGATGCCTAACAGAAAGATGGCTAAAAAGGGTCCAATGGTTTGGACAAGAGCTTACATGCTTTGCCTGTTCAGCAATCTCGGCGTGTGTCTTGTCCCACATGCTCGCAGGATCGGGAGAGATGTACATCCCAGATGACACCAGGGCTCGGTTCTGCGACTTGGGACCATCAAAACTTAGGTGACTGTCCAAAGAGGAGTCGTGGGTGAGATGTGATGGTGAGACGCTCCCACTTGAGGCAGGTGAGCCTGAAGAGGCTGGTGACACTGGATTGCTGCCTGTCATTTTATCTGTTGTAGTCTGAAGCATGCAATGTAATATGAAAGGCATAAAAAAGGAGAAATCAACAGCAAGGATTACCACAGTGCCCTCAATCATTAAAATATAGCAACTCCAGAAATAAGTGTAGATGAAGTCTCAGAGAACTACTTCCTTTGGTTTGCCACAAAGCTGCTCCCTATTGTGGCCCGCCAGCTGCCAGCGGAGTTGGCGGCAGACTTGGACAAGGTTGGGGAGGAACTTGGGCCAGTGCTGGAGTCTGGGGAAGGCTCTGATGGATGCTCTGCGTCGGATACAGAGATAGAAACCAAGCTGTCTGACATTTCCCAGCCACTGGAGTGGCAGCTGCAGTTGGAGGCTGATATGAGTGAGGAGGAACAGCTGGTGTCTGTTCTAGATGTACATATGCACAGAGCAGTTAGAAGAGGTGAGCAACGGTCGACTTGGGAAGCAAAGCACACGTGGATGCTGAATGGCCCCTCCCTGGCTGGGGAATAAATAGAAGGAAAGGGAAGTGGTTGTCGTAGGAGACAAGAGTTTGTATTTCTGAAGAATTTGCTCATTGCATTTAGTGCCAATACAGCTTGCCAGAATTTAATTTGCAGTCTTTCGTCTGGGAACTCACAGCCTTGCAATTATCACCAGGAACTGATAAGGTCTGTACTGCGGTTAACTCCTTCAAGGAATTAAAGATGGATTTTATGTGACAAGGAGTCTGTTTCTTGTTTCTGCTAAGGCTGGGTCAGAACACTCCCTACAATGTTTCACATTATCTTAACCATCACTGAAAATCCAGATACACTTGGCTAAATCCAGAGGGATTTGCACATGGGTGCTTCTCACCTCCAACTCTACCTGTGTGTGCAGCACGTGGTGTTGTCGGGGAGGACTGGTCTGCATTTTAATTCGCTCTTGCTCTTTGCCTCTCGTCCCAATAGTTTCAGTTGCGGTTGTAGTGCTGGCGTCCTGTTCCAGTGCATGCTGCGAACCGGCCTCATTCTGGTCAGCCAGCCACTGGGACGAGCCGTCCAGCTCCTGGGTTCCTTGGCAGCCCAGCCTGCGCTCGGGACTGCCTGACTCAGAATTAGCTGAAGAAAATAATGAACAGAAATAAGTATTTAACGACTGCAGCCAAACTGAAAGTTTTTCAAAACTGATGCACATACCAAAGAGCTGTTTTTAAAGTATAATTAACCAATCAAGACAAAACAATTTGACTTCTGCCAATAGCATTCAATGTAATTGGGGAAAAATATAGGAAAAAGTATTGAAAAGGGAATGCACTCTCTCTATAAGGCCAACTTGTTTCTCTCCCAAAATACATTTGATACTTCTCTTTCAGTTTTTATAGATGCACGTTTACGGAATTTGTATTTGTTTCGTTATTTAATCTGGCTGGCTGCGCAGCTCTCTGAACATATGACTGCTTTAAAGTCAATGCTTATTATTACTGTGCTGTTCCATAGCTCTGAAAATTGTAATAAGTTTTGTTTGTAACTCACCGCTTTCTCATCTCTGTATCTTTGCAAGAAAAAAAAAAAGCTGAATATATGTAGTTTTCGACTTATGACCACAACTGGGGCCAGAATTCCCATTGCTAGGCAATATAGTTATTAAGTGAAGTTCACCTGATTTTACAACCTCTTTTGCCACATTTGTTAAGCAAATCATGCAGTTGTTAAGCAACTCCAGCTTCCCACATTGACTTTGCCTGGAAGCCCCCTGGGAAGATGGTTGTAAATAACCATCACATGTCCTAGTTGTAAGTATGAGGGCCTGTCATAAGTCACTTTTTTCACCACTGCCATAACTTCGAACAATTGTTAAATGAATGGACATCACTTTAGAACTACCTATATCAGGGGTGGAATCCAACTGGTTTTGCTACCAGGTCGGTAGCTGCCGCATGGTTTCTAAACTACTTATTTTTGCTTCCCAGAGGCAGCTGGAAGTGTGCAGAATAGATTTAGATGAGTAAAAAAGAAAAAAAAACCTGAAAGGGATATAGGAGAAGAAAGAGCAGGGGCAGGTGGGAGGGCCCAAAAGACGTCAGGGAGGGGCAGGCGGGGCCAAAAACTGTCATCGCTACCGGATTGGCAGAACCAGTGCAATCGGGCTGCATTTCACCACTGACCTATATGTTATGATTTGAAACGTAACCACAATGTAATGAAACGTAAAAAGATAATTTTGATACCACACAAGCTTTTTCCAAAATTTTCTCATTATGAAGAAATGTGCAGCTCCAAGCTTGAGGATGCTTATATCGATGTGTGCGTTTGTTAAGGTTTATCAAATATATTTCCTGCCTTTTGGCTGCAATAGTTCCTAGTGTACTCTCCTGCATATCACAGCAAGCAAAATCCAATACAGAAAGTTCTCAATTTATGACTATAACGGAGTCCTGAATTTCTGTTGTATGTCATGATGGTTATGAGACACCTGTATGAGCAACTTGATTCCATAACATTTTTTGCAAGGTTTGTTAAGCAAATTCTATGGTCGTAAAGCAATCCCATTGTCTGAAAGGGGCTTTTTTTTTTTGGGTCAGAAACTAGAAGTAAATACTGGTTTCTCAAAAAAAGGTTGGATCTGGCAGTCACACGAATACGGGACATTGCAAATGGTTGTAAATGTGGGTTGGTTACCAAGCATTCAAAATGCAATCATATGACAATAGGAATTTGGGGGGGGGGAATCTGTTGTAACTTTGAATGATCACTAAGTGATCAGTTGTAAGTTGAGGACTTGGCCTGTATGGGAGTCAGAAACAAACTGCATCTAACTTTACTTTTAGGAAGATATGGTAATCAATTACTTCCTTAGCATGTTTATACAAATGCTGTTTCCATATTCACAATATTATTATTATTATTTTAAAAAATCAACTGTACCTGTTTGAGCTGAGAATTCCACTTGCTTTTCAGATTGTACTTCCAGGGTTTCGCTTTCCAGGGGAAGACTACTCCTGAAAAGAAAAGGTCAATCCAGGACAGAGAATGCCATGTTTTACAAACATTTATTCATTTTGATTGAGCCTTGCTCTTTCTATTTTTTTTTTAAATTCGTTTTGAAGCACTAGCAAAAGGCTATCCTGTTTCTCCATGATTGTAATGCAGACAGCACAGGAATAGCTTGACTACAGGTTACAATGGAGATGTTTAATGTAAGCACCAGCTACCAAATCCAAGCCTACGAGAACAGGCAAGAACCTGTTTGAGATGCTACTAAATGTTCCAGAGACAATTTTCTTCCTTTCTGAAAGATTTTAGCTACCTTCCACTCACAGCCACAAATCCCAGATAATCAAAATCACCGATTTTCTCAAGGTCAATTTTTTTGTTGTTTCCTCATTTCATTCCCTTTGTTCCTGAAGTGTCAATACTCTGTTACTTATTGCATTGTCTTGGCCTTTCATCTTCCTCTATTTCTTTGACAAACATATAAATCCTCTCAACCTGAATCTTTGCTCTTAAACTCTTATCTTAAACTCTTTGCTCTTATTCTCTATAATTCTCTGCTTTCCCACTAATTCTTAAAACAACCCAATATCCCTAAACTCATTGTATTATTTTTTTTACCAGTTACCTTGAAAATTTCTCACCTTTCTTTGAGCTAGCTAACTCTATATTCTGCTTCAGTATGTCAGCCAGACTTTGTCCACCCACTTCCAAACCCGGTATTCTCTCATTTGTTACCTGCTGTGCCATTGCTAACACTCTTCTTTCAACTTCTCCCAAAATGGAACTCATCTTATGGGAGTCACATGTAGGACCAAATGAATCCTCCACTAACTTCCTCCCCTTTATGTGCAAGCCAACTGGGCCTTCGCCCCACATAGCGAGTCGCATTGCATTGTATCTCCTGATTGCTATTCCCATCACTCCATCTCTCCAATCTTTTAGTTCTTTTTTCCTTGTAAACAAACCAGGACTTGGCCTTTCAGTCATCAGGCCAGGACTTCCTTCCTCATGAACCTTCTGATTGGCAGCACTAAGTTGAGAACCTGGTGGCCTTGGCCTCAATATTTCATTTAACCAGTGTACCTTGGCAGACTGGTTTGTAAGCTCAAACATCCTTCTTCTCATTCCAAGATTTAAAGGATCAAGCCTCTGTGCTGCTGATTTTGTTGCACTCTCACCCATCACCATCAAGTTAATTCTTTCTTTTATTCCTGCCCGAAGTGACCTTGAAATACGCCCCTGTCCTGGCCCTATGCCTACTGTCCACCCAGAACTTTCTTGTGCTGCTGTATAACCACGTGTCAATGGTCTACCAAGCCATGCTGTTGGCAGTTGCTCTACTTCATAAGCATTAATTTGTATCTCTTTCTTCTTCAATTCCTGTTCCTGCCCAGGTAACTCTGCCTGTTCTATTGCAGGCTTTTCTCCAATCTCCTTTAACTCAGGCAGCTGGATTTTCACCATCCTCTTCTCTGCCTCTGACAAACAAGACATTCTTTCCTGTCCAATTCGGTAACCCATGAAGACCATCGCTTCATTTGACCTCATGCTTACTCCAAAACGCCCCTGCTCAGCTGATCGTGTCTCCCTTTTTTCTAATGTCCTCTTGTCCAACTTCATATGATCTTGTTTTGTTAGTCTCTTCACCTCAGGCTTATTTAAACCAGTTACAATTAATCCTGGAGCTACATGTGTCAACACTCCGTTATAGCCTCCTGCTGACCGAACGGCCCTACGCGGTGTTATTTGAATTGGTCCTTGTCTTAGCCCTGCCAAGCCTAGAATTATTTTACCTTTCAATTTGTGGCTTTGTTCTTCACTACCCAATTTAGCTAATTCTTCAGCGAGCTTTATGTTTGTTTCTAATAATTCTACTTGACCTAAGCCCAGCTGTTTTCTTTCCTGGCCAATTCTCACCAATTCTGCAATAAGTTCTGTGCTTAGTTTATTCTCTTGCGTATATGATCTGGATATCCCTTCTCTGGAGCCCATCCCTGCTATCTCTTGGGTTAGTCTCTCCAATTCTGGACTCCAGAGTAAAATCTTTTCTTCAGATGGTAATTTTTCTCCGACAGCATCTATGACAACAATCTCTGCCTTTTCCTGAGATGGCCTCAGGCTTTTCATTATTTCATCCTGATTAATTGCTAATGCCATCTCTAATTCTCCAGTTTCTACTTTATCAATGGTGTCAGCTAAAGCCAATTGTTCGCCTTCCCTCTCTTCTACTTGTTCTTCTGGCCTTTGTTCTGGTTGTGTCAAATCTTCACCTTTCTCTTCAATCATCTCTGATTCAGCCTTTTCTTTACTTCTCTTATCCTGAATTTGCACAGGTATTTCTTCCGTTTCTGTCAGAGGCATTTTTTCTTGTATTGTACTCTCTGGTGCTTTGGTTACCTCTCCTACATCTTTCTCCGCAATCAACTCTTCTACAGTCTCTTCCTTTGATTCTACATTTAGTGCCATGTCCTCCTCTCCCATCTGTATTTCATTAATGTCTACCAAATTTTCATCCTTAACTTCAATTGCTGCTAGTGATACATCATCTTCTGCTGTCACCTTCTCAACAGCTCCCCTCTCTGTTTCCATGGTGGCATCTTTCTCGCCCATTATTACTTTACTTGTCTCCACCATATCCTCAATTTTATCAACTGGTATCATCACAACTTCTTCTTCAGTCACTTTCCCAATTCTTGCCTCCTCTGTTTCTATAACTAGTGGGATATCATCCCCTCCCATCGCACTTAATTCTTGCAAATATTCTGCTTTAGTTTCAACGTTTTGTTCTTCCACTGGTTGCCCACTTTCTCCCTGACTTCTCTCAACTAACTTCTCAGCCTTTGTCTCTGCCTCCACCTGATCAACCTCTGCTTCTGGTACTTGCCCAACCTCTACAACCTGTACTTGATTTGCTTCTAACAGCTTGACTTCCTCCTCAGCCATTGTTGCATCTCTCTTTCCAGATATCTCTCCAGGTTCCCTGAGATTTTCCAATGCCTCCTCAGGTTTTTCCTGGGTTTCTGCTGATGTCTCCGGTTCATGTGCAATTAAATCCTGCTCTACTCCAGCTATTTCTTCATCCTCAGCTTTGGTGTACACCTTATCTAATCCTACAGATTCCTCAGTCAGTCTCTCATGTACTGACATTGCATCTGCTGTTCCATCCTTTCCCTCTTTCTGAATCTCTGCGATTTCAACAATCTCTTTTTCAGTCCCTCTCTCTAAATCCTTCTGGTCTAAAGCTAAGACTTCAGCCTTCTCCAACACCATGCCTTCACTATCAACTGTCTCTTTAATGCTCTTCTCGTCCAAGCTGTGTGGATAATCAGCCTTTCCTTCAGGATCTGCATGAACTTCTCCTGCAGACAGGCTCACCAACAAACCAGTTTCTTTCTGATCCGCTCCCTCCAACTCCTCAGATTCTGCATGGCTTTTCAGCTCCTCAAGACTCGGTTTTCCTTTCTCGGGGTCTGCTCCTGCCATACCCTCAGGCTGGTCTTCGCCCGACGCTGCTTCTCCTTCAGACCCACCCACTCTTCCTTGATTTAATTCAACCCCGTCCCCCCCAATCTCCTCTAACTCAGCTGCCTCTGGAAATAAGGGTGCTGCCCCCTCGTTCCCTTCACTGGTGTCTTCCCCCACCGGGGGCTTTTGATTTAGCCCCTCATTCCCAGCGCTATCGGCTCGATCTTCTTTACTGGCCTCTTCCTCCGGCTCCATGTTGGTAGGACTTTTGCCCCCCTTGGAGTTACTCTGCTTCCGGCAAGCCTTTCCAAAACGTGAGGTGATGACATGCAATAAATAAAAGAGTTTCTTCACTCCAATCCCAAGCTTTTATTCAACTGTTATTCCCTCAGTGCCTTAACATACACCCCAATGCTTTGAGACCTTTGCAATTCCTGTGACTGAGGAAAAAAAACCCTAAAGTTTGCACCCCTCTCCTCTCTGACAGGATTCCCTCAACACCCGAAAATTGGAATCACGTTTTTCGAACATGGCCCGAGGCCACTTTTCTTTTTCCTTCTTTCCTTCTCTTTTTTCTTTCTTTCTTTCAGCCTAAGTTCCCCGCCGTTCGCTCCCTCCCCCCTCCCCCCTCCCTTTAACCCTTTGTCCCCCTTTATCCCCGCCCACTTCCCCCCTCCCCCCCCGCCTCAAACCCCTCCCATCCACGAGCCCCCGACCCTCCCGAGCCCCGTCCCCTCAAGATTCCCTACCCGCCCCTCCCCCTCCCCCCCCTCCCCCCCACGCACAGAGGAAGCTGCGGCCGTTGGTTGGTTGGCCCGCCGGCCGGATCCGCTGGCGCAAAGACGACGCGTTGTCGGGGTGGGAGGGGGGCAGAAGAGAGCGAAAGAAAAGAACGGCGACGGCTTGAAGTAATAATAGGCCGGCATCGGCCGCGGCCGTTGGCTGAAAAAGCGCGTGCGCTCTTCTCATTTGGCCTCCCGCTCCTTCCGCTAGCGCGCCCTCTAGAGGTAGGGGGGAAATATTCCAGCGCGGGGGTGGAGGGAATGGGATGGTGGAGGGGGGGAAGAAAGGGGCGCGCGAGACGCTCTTATTTGTTTCCTCACTTTTCCCTCGCGACTCGACGCAGAGTCTCGCACCGCTCCACAGAGGTGGGTGTGAGCGAGAGGAGTAGAGACCCGGCCGGTCCGCCATCTTACCTGGGTGGGAGGGGGGAGGAGTGAGGAGGGAGGGGAGGTGCCTCCTGCCCCGCCTCCTCCTGCCGCCACCTCAGCCCCAGCGCCGCCGCCTCGGTCGGATAGAATCTGCCGCCATCCGTGGCTCCGAAGCAGCTCTCGGTCGGCTTTTTCCTGCGTGTGTCTCCCGCCGGTATTGCTCGGCACGTCGCTGACCCCTCCCACTCGGCTGGGAATCCCTAACCAGGCCCCGCCGAGGCAGACCCGACCCGCCGTGGCAAAATGGCGGCCGCCACCACCAAGCGCCAGGGCCAACCCCTCCCTCCTCCCACTGCTCCCTCCGCCCGCCGGCCTCGGGCATGGAAGTCTCGCGAGAATTGGAGAGACGCGAAGGGTGGGGGGGGAGAAAGGAGGATTCAACCCATACGGAGCGGATTGAAGGGCTGACGGGGGAGATACCTCGCGAAAGCCTGCTGGGGAAGGCTTTGCGAAAGGCGAGGCTTTCTGTATACCAAGGAGAGGGCGCGGGTCCCTCAACCCGCGGGGAAAGGGCAAGGCGAGCGCAGGGCATGTTGGGAAACGAAGTCCTCAGGAATGCTGGGAGTTGAAGTCGCTTCTTTCCGACCCCGCCTGGAAGCCTGAAAACAGGAACCAGGGCGCCTTTATTGAGCGGGCTGGCACGATCATTCAAATCTCCTCTGTGTGTGCTTGTGTACATGAGGTTGTAGGTCTATACATACACACATGCAGCCATGTCCTTCACTGCACAAGTATCAATGGGAAATAACATCCGATTTACATGTCTTTTAAAATGCATTTGAGGGGCAGCTGTCAAATATTTTCCGAGACACAAAAAAGTTGTGAAGCACGTGTTTTGACAGGAACTGTTAATTTAGGTTGTGAAAAATGGTACAAAATATTATAATTAAATAACGTTTTTATAATTATAACATAGTTATTCATTTTAATTATAACAGTTATAATTCATTTTTGCTGCACACATCTTGTGCATTGACAATAAAGGACTGAATTGTATAAGGTCTCAACTTCAAACGTTGTTTAGAAGAAATTTCCTCAGCACTGATTTTTTTTCAGCAATAAAAAGTGGGGCTGACTATCTGTCGGAAGGACTATAAAACTGCCAATAACTTGAAATATTTCCTGACAAAATTCTCAGTGTGGGCTTTATATACAGGTCGTACCTTGGTCAGAAGTGAAATTCAGCAGGTTCTAGCAGGTTTACTAGAACCGGTAGTAAATTTTCTAAGCAGTTCGGAGAACTGGTTGTTAGAAGAAATCTTTTGGGTTTTTTTCCCACTTTACAGGGTTAATGCTGTAATGAAGGCAGAAAAAAAACATTCTAGTATTGTTTCTAGCCTATTCTTTATTGCCCTGCTTACAGAAACTGACCACCCAGTCACATGACGCCCCCCAGCCACCTCACCAGCCACGCACACAGAACAGTAGTAAAAAAAAATTGAATTCCACCACTGACCTTGACCTTACAACAAAGTTTAATGATGAAGCAGAACTACATGGACAGATGACAAAATGGAGTTGAGAGTGGGTGGTGGGGTGGTTAAACCTTCTCTTGCACTGGAGCTTTCTGTTCCTGTGCAAAAAGATGTATTCTATTGACTGTTGTGAGACTCCCATTGGGCCATGTAGGGGTCATAACTGGCTCTATAGGCAAAGTATAAATCCTAGGTGTTTGTCTGAGCTAAGTTTGGTTGAAGTTTGGACTGCTCAGAGGGGGATGCAATGAAGGGGTTTCAGTTCTGAAAGGGTGTTGGGTAATTCCTATTGTGGCTTAATGGCTTTTGTCCTGTTTTGGCTCTTGGGTGAGAGCATTTGGTTAGGAATAGAGCTATCTAGATGCTTGTCTTGTGACGTCGGCCCTGCCTGAGCTCCTCGAGGTTATAGCTGGCGTGGCGGTGGAGACCCCCAGACTTTTGGTTATGG
>JAEANM010008520.1:0-16954 GCA_017656035.1 Myanophis thanlyinensis | reverse complement strand
CACAAGAACAACTAGACACAAGAACAGCTTTTTCCCGAATGCCATCACTCTGCTAAACAAATAATTCCCTCAACACTTTCTAATTATTTATTAAGTCTGCATTACTATTCTCATCATTCCATCACTCACCCACCCCACTATGACTATAACTTATTGCTTGTATTCTTATGATTTATATTGATTATTGTCTCCTAGTATGGTTTGACTGCTTATTTGTATGCCATGACTATCATTAAGTGTTGTTTCCTATGATTCCTGATGAATGTACCATTTCCTTTAATGTACACTGAGACCCTATGCACCGAAGACAAATTCCTTGTGTGTCACACTTGGCCAATAAAGAAATCTATTCTATTCTATTATAATTTAAAGATAATTAAGTAAAACTAAAGTAGTTTTGGGTAGAGAAAACACACATGAAAAATTCATATTTAAAAAAACTCTCCTTTTTCAAACAATTTTTTGTGACTATTTGTCAACTTCTGGATTAGATGTGAATAGGCATTTTTAAAGATGCCGGAATGATGGACTTAAAAGATTTTATAAACCTGGAAATGCTGATATGCTAAAATAGACAAAGAGACAACTTTTCAAGACTGATCCCTGCTGGAAATTTGACTCTGCAGTGCCATCTGCCAATGGGAGGAGAATTACATTAAATCTAATGTAATTAGATTTAAGAATATCATGGGAAATGTAGAGGAGAAATTTGAAAATGTTTGTACTAAAATGATTAATACTATATAATATAATATAATTAATGAACTAAAAGATACCCAAATAATACGCTGTACACATAAAGATATGTTGTTTTGAAAGAAAAGATATGATCTTATATGAAATTATGAATTTTTTATTATATTTGTTAACTATAATTTTTACTTGGATAGATACTTGTATATTTGACTATATATATTTGATCAATATGTGATATGTAAAATATGGAAAAATAAAATAAAAAATTTACTAAAAAAAAGTTGTGGCTCTTGAATTTTGTACGCATTCTATAAAAGCCAATTTGAGACACATTGATTCAAAAATGTGTTTGCCCAATTGAATGTTACAAAATATCAAACAAAAACAAGGATATTAGTAGTAGTAGATCTATTCTACACACTTCAGTTCAATTATCTCCACAACTGGATCACCTTCTGTAAATCTTTATTTTTTTCTTTATGTTAATACTTTTTACAAAACATCCATCATTATTTTGGAAAAATAAGGCTTCTCAGGTACAATACGTTTTACCATGAAAGTTCAATTTCCTGATTTCTTTAATGAAAGTCTTTTGATGCCCTTTCTCTTAAAATCTCCTTCCGTCTCAACTTCAGGTCCCCCCCCCAGTTTCTTTTTCACCGCTTAAACGGTAATTAAGGTAAATTCGGGAAGCTTTCTTTTAAGATGGCCTTATGGGGTTTAAGTCTTTTAAATCCAAAAGGAAAAAAATCTTCTCACCCAGTTCCACAGCTGCACACCCACTGCTCTCCTGCTCTGTCTTAGATCTTAGTGAGTGCCACAAATTATAAAGAGCTACAACTCTTTATAAGATTGAAATTTAGAAATGTGGAATCATAGGGCTGGAAGGAATCGTGGAGGTCTTCTAGCCCAATCCCTTGCCCAAGATAGGAGACTTTATACCATCCAGGACAAATGGCTATTTAGTCTTTTCTTGAAAATCTTCAATGATTTTATTTATTTATTTGTTTGTTTATTTATTTATTTTTAATTATTTGGATTTCTTAACTGCCACTCTCCCAAGGGAATCAGGGCAGTATACAATCATCTAAAACATAGACTTAAAATATAAAAATAGACTTAAAATATAAATTAAATGGTTAGCAATTAAAATTATAAAAAAATTAAAATTTAAACATTTTTAAAAACCTAATCAACCCCAAAATTAATGTTCGGCCAGACCAGCCTGTTGGAACAAATGGGTCTTTAATGCGCACCGAAAGATCCGCAGGTCTGTAATGGTCCGGATCTCTGGGGGCAGTTCATTCCAAAGGGAGGGTGCCCCCACAGAGAAGGCTTCAACCCTTGGGGCTGCCAGACAACAATGTCCAGGCAATGAGACCCCAAGGAGGCCCACCCTGTGGGAACGTATTTGCTGGTGGGAGGCTGATGGTGGCAACAGGTGGTCCTGTAAGTATCCGGGTCCCAAGCCATGGAGCACTTTGAAGGTAAGAACCAACACCTTGAATTGCATCCGGAAGGCCACAGGGAGCCAGTGCAGCTCACACAGGAGAGGTGTAATATGGGAACTCCGAGGAGCCCCAAAAATCACCTGCGCGGCCGCACTCTGCACCAACTGCAGCCTCCAGATGCTCTTCAAGGGGAGCCCCATGTAGAGAGCATTGCCATAGTCAAAGCGGGAGATAACGAGGGCAGAAGTGACTGTGTGAAGAGCGCCTCAATCCAGAAATGGCAACTGGAAGATCCTTCAGACCTGATAAAATGCCCCCCCTGAAGACAGCTGTGATCTGATCTGACGACAGCCGTATATCCAGGAGGACCCCCAGATTGCAAGCCCCTTCTGTGGGGGTCAAAATTTCTCCCCCCACGGCCAGCGATGGAACAAGATGGCTGTATCTGGGCACCAGAAACACAGCCACTCGGTTTTGGTTGGATTCAGCTGGAGCCTGTTTCGACCCATCCAACTCCGCACGACCTCCAGGCACCGGTTCATCACTTCGACAGCTTCGTTGGGGTGGCCTGGGGTGGAGATGTACAGCTGAGTATCATCAGCATACTGATGGAAATCCACTCCAAATCCGTGGATGATCTCACCCAGCGGCTTTACATAGAAGGCCAACAGTAGGGGCGAGAGCACCGACCCCGGAGGCACCCCACATATCAAGGGCCACAAGGCCGACCTCTGCTCCCCTGTCAACACAAATTGCGAATGGTCAGAGAGGAAGGAGGAGAACCACCGTAATATGGTGCCTCCCGCTCCCAACCCCCCCAATCGCTGCAACAAGATGCTGTGGTCAACAGTATCAAAAGCTGCCGAGAAGTCTAATAGGACCAGGACAGAGGGATAACCCCTGTCCCGTGCCTTCCAGAGATCATCCACCAAAGCAACCAAAGCTGTCTCTGTGCTGTACCTGGGCCTGAAACCTGATTGGAGAGGATCAAGATACATTGCTTCATCCAGGTGCTGAGGAAGCTGTCGTGCCACCAATGTCTGGGTTCCACACAACCTCTTCAACTCAATCAGAATTCCAGAGAACGAAAGTTCAAAGAATAAGATTTTATTTGAAAGACATTGACTTTGCACGATCTGTTGAATCCCAAATCTAAAGCTTCCGGGATTCCAACACCCAAGTAAAGTTCAAAGTTCCACCCCATTAATTATCACATGTTAATTACTGTCCAATCATTTCAAAAAAGAGTCCAATGACTTCTGAAAGTACTTCCCCTGACACCTGCAAACCCCCAAAACTCTTTCTCACAGGAAACTCAATTTGTGGAATGCAAACAAGATAACCATTCCGTCTCAGTGACCTTTGGCACAAATACTACGGTGTGAAGATTATTATGCTAAATGCTTTCAGCAACCTACCTAACACACACACACATGCATATACATATAATACCCCCCCATATAAAATTTCCATTTGAATCTTGTCAACCACACTCTCAATAACCTTCGCCATAAATTGAAGGTTGGAGACCGGCTGATAATTAGTCAGCAATGTTGGATCCAGGGATTGGTTCTTGAGAAGAGGTCTCACCACCGCCTCTTTCAAGGTGGTGGGCAAGAACCCCTCTCTCAAAGAAGCATTAATAATATCTCCTGGAACCAACCTCGCGTCACCTCCCGGGTGGCCAACATCAGTCAGGAGGGGCATGGATCTAATAAACATGTGGTGGCATTAAGGCTGCCCAGCAACCTCTCCACTTCTTCCAGGGTCACAGGGTCAAACTCAGCTCAGATGGTCTCACCAAAAACTGCCCCCACCTGCCCAGAAGGGCCCGTCAGAGTCCAGCCCTTCCCGAATCTGAGTGATTTTATTCTGCAGAAAACATGAAAAATCCTTGGCCCATCCTTGCAAGGGGTCCTTCCACACTCTGACCTCTAAAAGCGAGTGGGTCACACTGAAAAGGGCAACCGGGTGATTTACTGCGGATGCAATAAGGGGAGAAAAGTGAGAATGCTTTGCCGTCCTTATCGCCACTAAATATGTCCTAATATAGGATCGCAGAAGTGTTCGGTTAGATTCGGGGCGGCTAGCCCTCCAAGATGTGTCTTTTCCGGCGCTTCATCTCCGTTAGCTCCCTGGAAAACCAGGGAGCCAATTAGGATCGATACTGGGTCAGAGGCTGCAAGGTCACGACTTGGTCGAGAGCCTCAGATGCCACCCTCTCCCAGGTGGCCACCAAGTCCCCGACAGGGTCGTATGTGTGTGCTATGACAAGGGCTGTATAAAAATATCCCCTATACCTAGATCATTATGCCACTGATCAGAGACAAAAACCAGATCCAGAATGTGACCTCCCATGTGAGTGAGGTCCCAAATTAGTTGGGTCAGGCCTATGGTTGTCATGGAAGCCATGAACTCCTGGGCAACCCCCGAGGTCACACTGGTAGAGGGAAGGTTGAAGTCCCCCATGACCATAAGTCTGGGGGTCTCCATCGCCAAGCCTCAAGGAGCTCAGGCAGGGCGAACGTCACATGGCAGGGAGCCAGGTATGTGAGTAGTAGGCCCACCTGGACCCCGGAGCCCCACTTCACACAAAGGGATTCATATCCAGTCATCTGAGAAACAGTGACTTCCCTAGGACATAGATCTTCCTTAATAACCACTGCCACCCCCACCCTTTCCTTGAGCCCTCGGCTGATGAAAAACTCGAAACACAAGTGGGCATAACTCCACCAGAGGAACACCTGCCTCCAGGCCCACCAAGGTCTCGGTAATACCTGCCAGGTCTGCCTCCCCCTCCTGAATCAGATAATAAATGAGGGGGGCTTTATTTCTTATGGACCTGGCATTACACAGCATCAGCCCAAGGCCCAAGGCCCAATGACACAGACCACTCGGGGAACGGGAAGTAATTTGGGGGTTGGAGCATGCCACCATACGTAATCAACGGGGGCGTACTCCCTGAGCGTGATACGGCCCCATATACCCACCATAGTTGCCCCTCCCACCCACCGTGCTGATGGAATGCACCTCTCCTTTGCAACAACCCCCCTTCCTCGAACCGAACCCCCCTACACCTAGGACCTCCTCGGCACACCCAACCCTCAGTCTGGCCTCAACCTCAGGCAGGGCGTCCCCCAACCCCCACCTGGACAACCCTCTCCCTAAGCCTGGTAAAAATTTAGTAAAAATGGCCTGATCTATAGCCCCAATAGGGGTTATGCCTAATAGGCCTGCCTTGTTCCCCTGCACCTCTGCGCGAAAGATATTGTCTATACTGGTTATGGTCTGCTGCATATTTACTGCCTTGCACGGGAACACCGCCAGGACCTGTAACATTGGCTGCCTCTACTCCCTTTTCACCTTCAACCACATCAAACTCTATAGTTTCTCCATCTCCTACACTACGAAAATATTTCCTGGGGTTATTCTTCTTGATAACAGTCTGGTAGACAAACACATCTTCCTTCCTATAGGCACCTGAATAATATAATCATTAGGAATTTGCAATCACCCAGTGGTGGGATTCAAATAATTTAACAACCGGTTCTCCCAGGGTCAGGTTGGTCATCGTGGAAGGTGTGGCCTTCCACCTCCTGCTCTGTTGTACATGTGAGTCTCCCACATTGGCCAACCTGACCCTGGGCAAACCAGTTGTTAAATTACCAACCCCCAATGCTATCAAAGTGGATCCGGGGCGCTGTGCTGCAATGGAGAAAAGGGAAATGGAGCAGCCAGCATGAAGGAAGGAGGAGGCTGCTTTCTCTCTTTCTTCTCCCTGCCCCTCCTCCTTCCCTCATGCTGTCTATACATTAACTATACATCGAAGCTCATGGAACACTGTTACTTTCCCATCAAAGCGGTATCTATTTATTTACTTGCATTTGCATGGTTTCAAAATTCTAAGTAGGCAAGAGGTGGGGCAAGTAATGGGAGCTCATCCCATCATGTGGCATTCTGGTCTTGAACTGGATTGTCAATTGTACAGCTGACAAGCTTAGTATCTTTAACTGCTGAGCCATCACAATAATATATATATAAGAGTAACAATTATTTGGAGGAGAAACTACTTTGGAAAAATTTTAATATCTTCAGTAATGAAACAGACTGTTTTAGGTTATTACTATGGTTTATTTCTCTATTTAAATTCAAATAATTTCATTTAAATACTGTATCAGCTTAACTTACTTTCCATACCATAGAAATCTATACATCAATAATTAACATTTCTTTTGTAGTGATAGTAACTCTTTACAGTATAAAAGAATACTTTATTTGCAATCTCTTTCGTTTGCACAGTTCAACTTCATTAGCTAAGACCCTCCTTCATTAGACCCTTGTCTTCACCTCCTGGGTCAGATTTTATTGCTCAAGGCAGAAAGAAAATGTGATATCTACGTATTTCCTCTTACTCATTACTTTTTAATTAAAACATTATAACTCTGCTTCCAAGTCCACTGCCAAATAGAAGCTATATCTATTTTACAGAAACAAAGAAACTCAAATTACAAACAGATTATTGGTTGCAAGGCAGGTGTCAAGCAACGCCATATACAGAGGCAGATGAAGTCATAGTAAGATAAGCATGCATATTATATTTTAGAAAAATATTCTCTGAGCAATTTCTTGTCTCTATTGTGCTGTGTGCCAGGCTGTACTATGTGTCCCTGCTTTGTGTCTATTATGGCATTTAACTCTAAGCAAACACAAAATACTCTATCTTCCTACACCATTTAATCACATTGGATGCCTGCCTTCTTCTGCCTCTTTCTGTAACTCTGCAATATCAACTGCACTAGCCAGCACCTCAAAAGCAACTGCTATTGCCTCTGGAGCTTTGTGACTTTTCAAAATGATCTGAGTATCATGGCAGGGGAAATGTACATTAAATCTTATATATCAATTTGACTAGGAAGATTTAAATTTTTCTATTGCTTTCTAGTATTTAAGGAGTGCAAGTAGTTAACATATGACCATAATGGAGCCAGCCTATTACAGTCATATGTCATAATAGTTGTGGCATTTTTTGCCATATTAAATGAACGCCATGTTTGTTAGGCAAAGTGATGGTTCTGTATGGGTATGGTTTTGCCAAAAACCAGAAGTTGTGCCAGTTGTTGGTGAAACCATTGTAAAATGCAGTCATATTACCATGGGATTCTGCAAATGGGTGTGTTGCCGGATGCCCAGGGTTCAGTCACATAACCAGAGAGAGGGCCCAACCCTTGGAACTTTGAATGAAGATCATAACTCCCCTTTTGGGGGATGGTTGTAACTTAAAATGATCGCTAAGCAACTGATTGTAAAACTACCTATAATGCAATCAACATCAATTATGTAACTCTATATCCACAGCTCATCTAATGGTTTTGCTACCTGCTGTTGAACAGCACTGGATAACCCAGCTCCTTCTTTTCCCAGCTCTCAGCTGATCAGTCAACAATAGTGTAGTCCAGTCTCCATGTATAAATAACAATGTGGCGTGGAATAGAAAGAGTATCTCTGTCCTAGAAGGAAGAACCAACATGTAAATTTGTGTGTTCATGCTTGCATATGTATTGTGTGAAAGTATAAACATATAATGCTACATACATACATGAGTCTCAATTCACCATGGGCAACACATGTGACCTTTAAAGCCCCCAAAAAAATCATTTGTTCATCTCAAAGTAGAACACATAACAAGGATGTCATACCTTTGTTTCACCACCATGTGGCAGACTGTACAAACTGGTGAGATTCACAGTATTAAAAATTGGTCTGCAATACAGTATTCCTTTTCAAGATGGTGCAATTTGTTTCCCATCCTTCTGTAAGCCTCCATAATTTTATTCCCACTTATGCTTTGGAGCTGTTTTCCACTCCTGTAGCCTTCAATTCCACCTTTCCTTTTTCCAGTCTTGCTGATCAGTTGAGTTTTAGTTATCACTCTAAGAATAATAGAGTGGGAATTAGGATAGGAGTAAATGCATTATGTGAGTTAATATGGATGCCCCACATTCTCTATTCTATCATATTTACTATTGTACATCAATATATCACCTACTATCTTATATTTGTTCTATTTTCTTCCTGATAATCTGAATGTTCTTTGATTACTAGTAGGAAGAAGCTGGGAAATAATTTGTTTTTAGTCTGCAACAGTGATAAGAGATTGCAGGAATTAAAAACAACAGGATGCATCTGGGTTTAATTGCAAGGAGGAGGGGAGTAGAAATCTGTGCTGTGCACTGCAAAATTGGCATCCATACTCAATCCAAGAACCAGTAACACACTCCAGGGACAGTTCTACCCAACACACTAAACTATTTAGCGCAACCATTTAAAGTCAGATAGCTTATCCAAAAGACTAATCCTGACTGAGTATAAACTGAAAAACTACACAAAATCCATCAATCATGGACAAGAACTAGGAGAAGCAAGCCAGATCTTCTAGATGGAAGATCACTGAATTGGAACCCTGAGGGTGACATTTTCTTAGCATTGTTTGGTGATTTGAAATTCAGCCAACTTTCTTCCAAGCTCTGGAAATCACTATTTTAAATTCTGAGCTGACCATCCAAAGTCCAGTTTGTGGCACTGATAAACATTTTGTGTTTTTGTGTTCCATTTGTGTTAACTGTCCCATTGGCATGTACATCAAAAGAAATTCCTGGGACATTTTATTTACCAAGAGTATAACTTTACTGATAAATCCATATAGGCACAGAAGAAGCAAAGTCAGTTCTAAGGTTTTGATGTGAAACACAGTATAGTAAAAATCCCTTTTCTTTCCCCAGGCCGACCATTGTCTCTTGTCCACCATTCCAGGTTAAACATTTTGTTTTGGCAACCGTCTGTGCCTTCCAAAAGTTCTCAGTGTATAATCTTGAAGTTTCGAGATTTTCTCAGGCTGCAAATGGCCCACATAAATTCTGTTTCTCCTTCCCACCTCCCCACACATTCCAATCATACCCCACCTTGCTTCTTTGTCAAATGGCAAGCAGAAAAAGGTGCCTTGTGAATCAAGCTTGACAGTAACCAAGTAAACTCTGCCTTATTATAAGGCTATAGTAACAGAATCTTACAAGTCTGAAAGTACAAATCTTCTGCTGTCTCTTTTACAGTCTGAGAAGCTGGGGGAAGATCCCTTCTGAAACTCTTTCCCATTAGGCAGCTGAGGGTTATGCCTTCGCTTATCTGACTATTTCCTAAGCTAGGGGTGTCCAACTCGATTTCATTGAGGACTGCATCAGGATTGTGTTTGACTTTGGGGAGCTGGGTGGGCGTCACTTGTGTTGGGGGTGCTTGTGGTGGCCCAACCACTCTGCCAGCAAAAACAGGCTCCCAAGCTCCATTTTCAGCTGCAACAGCCTCCTGCAACCCTCTGCCAGCAAAAACAGAGCTTGGGCGGGCTGCACTATTTCAGAATTCACAGCAGATTTTTTTTTTTAGAGGATCACAATTTTAGATGAACACCTTGAAACATAGACACTTCTGAAGTGGTGCACACATGTTGCAAAGTTATCTGATGAAACACAGTTGACTTTAAAAGCAAAACAACCTGAACCACCTCCTCCTTCTGCTTAACAGAAAGAGAGCCTTATATGCTGCTGCCTCTGCCCTTTGGGACATTCTCCCTCCAGAGGCCAGGTGGACCCCCCCCCCTCCTGGTCTTTCAAAAATATCTAAAGGCCTGGCTCTGCCATCTCGCTTGGGACTCTCAGAGGAATACGCAGCCATGGGCCAGATTAGCACCCTGAAAACTCTCTTTCCACCTTTTAATTAATTTTTAATGTCAAATTTTAACTACCTTGCCTCTATTTAAAATTTTTATATTTGGTTTTTTTATGTTTTTAACATGTTATTTGTCCACCACCACGAGTCCTTCTGGAAGTGAGTTGGGTGGTTCCCAAATATGATAGATAAATAAATAAAAATAATATATGTAGTCAAAAGAGAAAAAATGCTTTTGTGATCATATTCAGTAGGGGAGAATTTGTTCACAAGAATTGAAATTGTTAATTTTTCCATGCGTAAATTAAATTCTAAAATGGCAACTAAAGAACTTGATGATTCAGCAATGATGATAGGTTAAATATTTCAGGTATGACTAGATGAACACTTGTGGTAACTGGTTAAGTAGATGCTGAGGCCTCCAAATTTAAGAGTTTAAGAGTTATTTGAGCAACCTTTTGCATTAAAAGATATAGTATTACTTTGGAAATACCCGTTCTTCTCCCCATAGCAATTTTTGGTATTACCGTAAAGGAAATAAATTTAAAGCTTTATAATTCTCCAAGAACCTCAAGGATTTTGCCTCAGTTTTACGTAGTGATACAGTTACCCCATTTTTCCAAGACACAAGATATTCCAGAGCCGAAGTACCTTGCTTGGTTAGAATTGAACGTTTATTTGCATTTTGTAATATGTAATTTTGTAATTCATTCACATACATACAGGTCTAATATAGCTAGTCAAGTTATCTACAGAAAATCTGTTGAGAATCCTACCCCTGTTTGAAATCCCTGGGGCTGGGACAAGACACCAGCACCTCTTGGTTATAGCCTCCATAATGTGAAACAACCTGCCTCTTGAGTTATGTTGGCCCTCATAGTTCTTTAGAAAGGCACCAAAGACCATTTTATTACAAAAGGCCTTGACCATTGCTTATTTTATAGCTTTTTTATCAATTATGTTGGGTTATTTTCCTTTATGTGTTTTATCTTGTTGTGCACTTCTTAGAGTGTCAATAGAGCAATGTGAAAACCTGTAAATAAAAGGAAATGATGTCCCATATATCTATTGCCATATCTCCAACCTCTCAGTCTAGGAGATTTGAACCTCTTGGTGTGGCATACATGGGATTCACCATCGTTGAGATTGCCCCACAGCAGGCAGCCTTTTTGTGCCGAGAGTTCATGCTGGCGCATTTCAAACTTTTTGAATTCCGCACCTTGCGGCTGCACTGGCCACCCTTTTAAAACCCAGTTAAGGACTTGGGAAAGTGTTTGGTCGTTCTGTGTTTGTTTGGCAATGAGTGCCGGTATGGCTGGGGGTTCTGGCATTTGTTCGATTAGGAAGATTTGGTGAGCTGGAGATGGATCTACTATTTTTGTCTGTAATGAGCATCTGCTGAGTGCGTCTGCATGGGCGATATCGGTGCCCGGTTTGTGAATGAGTGTGTAATTATAAGCTGCTAAAAATTCTGTCCAGTGGGTCATTTGTGGGGACAGTACTTGGGGTGTTTGTTTGTCCCCTGCTATGAGCCCTAGTAGTGGTTTGTGGTCAGTGATCAGGGTGAAGTCCCAACCATAATCATGGAAACGCTTGATGCTAGCCACCGCTGCCAGGGCTTCTTTGTCGAGCTGGCTGTAATTGCACTCTGCAGCTGATAGCATTCTAGAGAAATAGGCTATGGGTGTGTCTTTGCCGCAGGGGAGTTTATGGCTTAAGACTGCCCCGACACCATATGGGGAGCCGTTGCACATGAGTTGTAAGTTTTTTTTTTTCATTATATTGGACTAGAAGGCTGTCCGATGTGATTAGGTTTTTTCTTCTCTCAAATGCTCGCTGTTCTGTTTCTCCCCATTTCCACGTGGCTGTTTTATCTAAAAGTCTGTGGAGTGGTTCAGCCACAGTTGCTTTTTGTTTTAAAAACATGCTGTAAAAATTTAGTACCCCCCAGGAATGCTTGCAATTCTGTTTTATTCTTGGTTGCTGGTACGTTTTGGATGGCTGTGGTTTTGTCTGTGGTAGGGTGGATTCCTGCGGCATCTATTTTAAAACCTAGGAATTCCACTTCCAGGACTCCAATTTGGCATTTTTCTTTCTTAACTTTTAAGCCAGCCTCTCTGAATTTTTGTAACGTTGATTTTAGTTTCTGTGTGAGGTCTGACTTGTTCTTTGCGGCGATGAGAACGTCATCAAAATAAGGGGTTACTCCCGGGATTCCCTGCAAAAGACGTTCCATTAGTGCCTGGAAAATCCCCGGAGCTGTGCTGACTCCGAATTGGAGTCGTTTGCACTTAAAAGCCCCCCTGTGGGTCACTATTGTTTGCGCTTCTGCTGTGGCCTCATCTACAGGAAGCTGTTGGCATGCCTGGGCCAAGTTGAGTTTCGCAAAAAAAATTCCCTGCCCCAGAGAATGTAAAAGGTGTTGCACTACTGGGACAGGGTAAGCGTGTAATTGAAGTGCCTTATTTATAGTACACTTATAGTCTGCACAAATTCTAACTGACCCATCTGGTTTGATGGGGGTTACTATGGGTGTTTCCCATTTGGCGTGGTCTACTGGCTCTAAAATTCCTTGTTTGATGAGTTTATCAATCTGTTCATCAATTTTAGGTTTTAAGGCTAAAGGGACTCGCCTTGGTTTTATTCTAATTGGCGCCACCCCCGGGTCCAGGTTAAATGATATGGGGGTTCCCTTGTCTTCCCCAAACTCACCATTAAAAACATCCATGAATTCAGTGATGATTTCGTCTTCTTCACTTTTGGTTATTCGCAGGACTCCGGAGACGTTCATCTCTAGTTCATCAAACCAGTCCAGCCCGAGAAGGCTGGGCAGATTTGCTCGGACGATTATGAGTGGGAGCGGGCCTTGGAAGTTTTTGTATTTTACTTGGAAAAGGCCCATGCCCATGATGGGGATGCGGTTCCCCTGGTAGTCTTTGAGGGAGGTAGACATTGGTTTTAGGTCTTTAGCCTTCAATGAGGGTTGTAGGGCTTTGATGATTTTCCAGGATATTATGCTGAGAGCGGAGCCGGTGTCAACTTCCATCTTGCACGGTCGATCGTTGATGCTGACTAGGGTCCTGATTTTCTTTTGTTGTTTCCTTTGTCCAGCATTGCCTTGCTTGGTGGTTTGGTTTGCTTCCACAGAGATTGTGTGGCACTCATCCTCTGGTTTCCTGGGTCAATGTTGCCCCATCTGTTGTTTGGGGCCATTGCCCGAAGGTTTGGCTGCCGGCTGGCATTGCTGACCTGCAGACGCGGGATAAGTGTCCCTTCTTCTGGCAACGCCTGCAAATTGCTTGTTGGAAGGGACATTCTGATCTTGGATGGTTCCTGCCACAGCTCCCATATGTGGCTTGTCGGGGGGTGGTGGCCATCTTGGACCCCTTGGTGGGCTTCACCATGTGCATGTTGTCCTCATCGGCTGAGTCTATGTCGACTGTGGCTGTGTGGTGGACCGAGGACTGGTCTTTGTTGGATCCCGACTTGGGCATTTTTTCAGCAGTTTCTGTTGTGGCGGCTTCTTCGACTGCTACCTGAAGCATTAGTGTGCTCTTAGCAACTAATCTCTGACATAATTTGTTGTCTCTGATTCCGTAAACAAATTGGTCCCTTAGCACATTGTCGAGCTCAGAGAATTTGCAGTCCATGGCTGCTTCCCTGATTGCTGCTAGGAAATCCGCTGCGGATTCACTGTCCTTCTGGTGGCTCCTGAAGAATGCGAGTCGTAGGGCCATTTAAGAAGGCGCAGGTGTGTAGTGTGCCTTCAGCTTCTCTTGCAGTGTTGCCCAAGGAATCTCGGTCACACACTGGGGTGAAGTGACCACACGGGCCATGGTGAATACCTGGGGTCCACAGTTCCCGAGGAAAACGGCGAGTTTTTCCTCGTCAGGAGCATTCTGCATCTTATTCGCCTTCAGGAAGAAACCAAAATGAAGGATGAACGAATCCCATCCTTCTGTTTTGGGGTCAAATTGCCCAAAGTTTGACTTGGCTGATGCATCGGAGGCCATGGTTGCGATCTAGTTATGTTTCTTCTATCCCACCCCCGGCGCCAGTGTTAAGTTTGCAGGTTGAGAAGAATTTAAACACAGGGTCAGGCTAGATGATCACTAGGGTTACCTTTATTTCACTTGGCAAAAGACACTCGGCTGCAGGCGGACCGCTCTTTTATACTTTCGCGCAGCTCCACCTGCAACCAATCAAATTGAACTAACCTTCCAACCAATCAGGTGTCGTCCTTCCAGCAGCCAATCAGCTGCCAGCAGTCGGCACAGCATGGGCAGACCAGATGGAAAACTCCACCCGTGCCTGCGCAGACACAACACCAACATGTCTTCCTGTGCTGTCCTGCTCACTCACACACATAATGGTTGTTTAGTGGGTTTATTAATATTACCCAGAAATTCCCTTCACCCCAAACCCAGAACTGTTCCAATTAAGTCCACTCAAAAGTAGACCAATGCTAGTCCACAGAGCAATAGCCAATGAGTTCATAAGGTACTTGAAAGTTTCCCAAACAAGATAAACCCATCAGGCAAAATTAAATCCACAACACAAGATGGTTTGATAAGGCAAGAAAAATCCAGAGTTCACAAGGCATGATCCAAGTCAAGGCACAATGTCAATTCAAAGCAAGGCAGGGATCACAATGACTAGGAAACACACAGCTAGGAAATGAACATCTTGTTTTTAGCATCATCTCCATCCATCATCTGTGCTAAATAGTCAGCTTCTGGTGCAGCCTATCAAGAGGGACAAGGCTGCCTCCTTGCAAATAATCGGGCTAATCTTCCCTGCTCCTGCCTTTTCTCTGCTCTGCATGTGCTTGAACCAGGTGCAGAAGGCAGTTCCTCTTCCTCATTCTGACCACCTGCAGCTTGTGCTTTCCCCACTTGAAGCTTCAGACTTTCCCTCTCAGATAGCTGCTCAGAGCCATTGACCAACTCTCCTCCTGACATGCCTGGAACTGGTTCATCTTCCTCCAAATTGACATCTGGAGAGGGATGTGGGGAAGTATCCTGGGGAGTCATCAAACTTCCCAACATGCTTTGCCTCAGTCATGAAAAAACTTTAAAATGAGATGAATTCTAAACACATTACACAATTTTGGAGACTATCTTTTTCAGAAATTATAACATGTAAATGAAAAACAATGGTTGTTTCTTCAACCTTCTACTGCAAGTTTTCTTCCAATAACTCTGCTGCTACTGATGTACTATGCATTTCCATCACTAGATGAGATATGTTTCTCTTTTTAGCTTCACACACAGTACAATATTAGCAAAATAGTGACATGAAGAGATCATCATGCTTGATCTGAACATTATGGTTTCATATGTTTGGATTATCACATCCGGTAATGGCTACTTTTACTCAAATCTGCTGCAGAATGAAACTTTTCGATCTTTTCATGTTTACTGTGCTATATTTACTGTATAATCTTTTATAAGCTGATATATCTTCTCTTATCTCATCTCAGTGTAACCACTACAAATGCCATGATGCAATGTAAAATATAATTAGAAGATGAAGAAGAAATCAGCAGGTATGCAAGTTATATGATTTCCATACAGAGTAGAATGGATGTAAAATATGTTTTAATGTTATTACCTAAGGAGAGATTAGTATTACATTTATCATAATTTTAATAGATTCATATTTATTTTCGCATATGTTGATAAACTATTGACAAAATTCTAACTTTCATTTTTAGTAAAAAAAAAATTCAAAAATATATTGAAGAAAATCAATGACTGTACTTTTCTGGTTTCAGAAATAAAACAATGCTATATATTGTGAATGAAAGCAAATATGCGTGTCCCAGGATAATGTTGCAGAATCCAATCTGAATCTCTGGTACCTGAGATTTATTCTTCCAAGCTTTTGGACTTGTGCTAGAATCCATCCTCAGGGAACTTCTCTCTTTCCATAATGTGTGCACAGGGCTGTTCTATGCATAGTATTTATGTTGTGCCTGATTGTGTGTGGCTTTTAGTTGTTAATTGGGGTGTTGATGGCCAGCTATTAAATTATTGATTGTTGTTTCCTTGTGCTGCAATGCTGCAATGCCTTTAGCTCCTAAGTACAGTGGAACCTCCGGTCATGACTGGAATTCATTCCAGAACGTCAGTCAGCACCTGATTTGGTTGTGACCAAAAGTGAAACTGACTGTGTGTACAAAAAAAATGGCACAGAAGGGGAAATTGGCCACACCGTGTTTGATTGCCACTTGAGTATTTGTTTGTGACCAGATGCAAACAGTTTGCTACATTTTTGATTGGCACCCGATTTGGTCATGGTCAGAAGCATTTGTGACAAGAGGTTCCACTGTATCTGGTAAGCTGATGGTAATTCTGCACTCCTGTTGACTGGCCAGGGGCCCATTTCCCAGGTTTCAATCATTTGTCTAGCTATTTTTGATCCTGCTCAGCCAACAATCTTAGAAGCTGCCAAATTGAATGCATTGTATTCTTGTATACAGCAGCACAACAAACAATTAATGACTTAACAGCTGGCCACCATCCCAATTAACAACTAAAAGCCACTTACAGCCAGGTACCACATAAATACTACATATGGAACAGTCCAGCGCACACATTCTGGAGAGAGAGATGTTTCCTGAGGATGAACTCCAGGATGAGTCTTGGAAGAATAAATCTCTGATTCTGGTGACCAACACAGATTGGATCATGCAATGTTACCTATATTAATATTATACTTGTGACTTAAAGTTTGTTAGATATTCTACACTACTATTCAGTCTTGTTTACCCAGCCCGGATATAAGGTTCAAAAATTATAGTATTATCCCCAAAATACTACTGCAGTACTTTGAATTTCAAACATTAATAACACCCAAGAGTCTTAGAACTGATAGAAGGCATATACTTAATTTTTTAAATGAAAAATTAAACTATCAGTCTCATGAGGTTTTATTGAAATAATTAATCATTCTCTATTGTAGTTTTTGATCTAGTTCAGGGGTGGGCAAACTTTTTGACACGCAGGCCAGAATGGTTTCTAAAATTTGACAGAGGGGCCGGGCCAGAATAGGATGCGATGCAATGGCGCCATTTCATGAACCTAAAG
>JAEANM010008519.1:0-16955 GCA_017656035.1 Myanophis thanlyinensis | reverse complement strand
TAAAAACAAAACCCACAATTTAAAACACAGATTAAATATAAAATTTAAAATTTAATTTAAAATTAATTAAACCCTCATCAAACCCTCAAGGTCATCCTTATTCCCTCCTGTGTGCTTTGTCCAATTTCTCTGAATTCTTCTGAAGGCCTGATCTCCAGAATCTAAGGTGGGATCTGGTCAGTGCACTTGAATGAAAGTGTGCCAGATGAATGTAGATCGTTTACTGAGCTGAGGTTAAAGGCAAAGGAAATTGCTCGTGTCTTTGTTCACTACATACCATGAAGTTGTCAACTCTTAGGGACCACATGGATACATTTTCTGTATAGGGATATAATAATCAGGTCCTTTAGATTTTACAGTGGTGTACTCATCACTATTGTAATTGAATTTATTCACCTTGTTGCTCTTCTTCTCTTTTATTCCACTGTATCTATTTGGAGCTTTCTCTAGAGAACTAGGATTTTGCATAATACTTTCACATGCATACTTACAATCACCCAAAAAATATTTAGCTAAATGAAATCCATATGCTTTTGCTTAACTCTAACCCTAACAGGCTATAGACCAGTACCGGTCCATGACCTGGGGGTTGGGGATCCCTGATGTATACCATATTTTTACATTCACTAGTATGAATTTGCAAAATTTTATTTTTTTTGCAAGTCATAAAGAGAAAGCCCTCATAAATGATTACGGGCAGTAGACAGTGATAGCAATAATTGGTGTGATGGTCATCATCATTGTAGTGTTTTTCCCCACAGGTGCAGGATCTGCTTTTCAGATCAATATGGATCAAATTGGTCTGATAGTGGATGCTACAAATTATATTTTTATTTAAGAACAAATACATGTGTTCAAAGAATCACATATATCTAGTTGTGTCTGTTATTTGATGCAAACATAATATTTCTTTGCCCATTGTCGCCACTCCCTGCTGCACACACCTCACATCTGCTTGGGAGGATTGAGATGCTGTTAAAGGGCCTATATCTGTCCAGGTGACATTTGTTTTAACCTAACATGTGAAATGAAGCAATGCATTATGAGTATATTTGTAGTACATTATCAGAAGGCAGCATGAGCAGGCAAGAATCAACAGGCAAGATTGGGTGCTTCTAGACAATTAGCTCTCCAAAGGTATTTCCATACTTCTGTCCTTAACTTGACTATTTAAAGAGAAAAGAAGCAGTGAGAAAACAGATTACAAATGGGAAATGATAACTTTTGGATCCTTGGCAAAATCTTCTGACTGAAGCAGAATTAATTGCACAATAAACACTTTGCCTGGAAGTATCTTTCTCAGTTTCTGGACTAACAAAACGTTTTTCTCATTAGACCTTCAGCTGACCATAAAGCCAATTTCCTAAACTCTGCTGAGCAGTAATGGCTTACAAGATTTTAGGGTAATTCAAATAAACAAGATAGATATAATCTGGAACATAAACCCAATCTCAAAGCATATTTTAAGAGTTAATTATTTACTTTCAAACCCCAATTGTACTTCTTACAAATTCCTCCTCTGAGGTTTATTAAGAAAATAGAAAACACAGATGAAATAAAACCAGTGAGCAAGTTTCACTTTGCAGCCTATTTGGCAATATTTCATTATACCTTTATTTTAACATATTGATTAAAAATAAGATGGAAGTATTCATTGGGACACAGCAGCCAGTCCAAACTAATATTACCAATCCCTATTCCCCCTCGCAGCTAAAACTTACTATAGTTTGACTTACAATCACAACTGAGCCCAAAATTTATGTTGCTAAGTTTTAGTCAGTTGTTAAGTGAATTTTGCCTTATTTTACAACTTTTTTTGTCACAGTTGTTAAGTGAATGACTGAAGTTGTCAAGTTAGTAACATAGTTGTTAAGTGAATTTGGCTTGCCCATTGACTTTGCTTGTGAGAAGGCTGCAGAAGGGTATCATGTGACCCTGGGACGCTGCACGTAAATGTGAGTCAGTTGCTAAACATCTGAATTTTTATCATGTGAATGTGGGGATGTTACAACTGTCTTAAGTGCGAAAGACGGTCATAAGTCATTTTTTTCAGTGCTGTTGTAACTTTGAATGGTCACTAAGTGGATAGATGGAGCAAGATGAAGAGTATCGCAGGAGCCAGAATCCTTCAAATCTTGAAGCCAATAGACTTCAAGAGTAGCTTTCTGGCATTCATTTACAACTACTTTGGGACTTGTCCCAAAATTTAATCTTTTGATGAAATATTCTTTTTTCTTTTCTTTTTGCAGTGAAAACAAAATGTGCCTTTTATTAATAAGAATAACGGCCTTGACAGGTTGAATATTCAGTGGGTACATAGAGAACGTTGTACGCATATAGTCTGGATTTCTTTAATCTATGCCAACATGAGCCTAATCATAGCTTGGCCTAGAAAATGTTGATAAGGATTAGGTTTGTTCCTCATGACAATATTAGAAAAGTATTAAATACTATATCAAATATGAGTTTTTTTGTTTGTTATTTTTTTTGCTTTCCATAGAGGCAAATGAGGTCAAAAGAAGAAAAGCAATGCCGCGTTGATCTGATGCAGTCATTTTACTCCTTTCCCTTCTCTTTGTGTATACAATTGTCAGGTAAAATGGCTTAGTAAAGTGAACAAACTGCTTTTTAAAATGCCCCCTCAGAGTTAAAAAGCAGTTCAAAGAAAGATTTTCAGCAGAAATCCATGCTGGAAATATAGTTCAGCATCAATGAAAGGAGCATAGTCTTCTGAGAGAAGAGAGAGAGTCCACTCACAGACAGATCCAGAGATTTCTATTCTCCTGTGTTAAGTCTTTGTTTCTTGAACATTTATTGTAACAACTATTTCTGCCTAGTTTCTTTCAAGTAGTTTTATGCTGACTTTGAAGTGTGCCTTTTAGGTTCACTATAGCATGTTCATGGTCAGGTTTTCATATTGTTGTCCTTTAATATAACATTGATGCAAATTATTTTTCATGGTTATATTAACCAGCTTGGGCTTCATTTTTGAGAAAAAAAGTGGTAGAAGTATACATGATATAATCTTGTCGATGATTAGATGCCAGTTAGAGGAATAAGGATGGAATAATAGTGCTGCTATGCCACTAAGCAAGAAAGAAAAGGGCATGAATTCAGCTAACGCTGACTTTATGGGCAATAAACTGTAAATATGGACAAATAGAGGATTCATAGGTTGAGAATTGGAAGGATGATGGATTCAGTGGATCAAATGAATCAAAACCAAAAATGAAGACAAACTAAAATCGGAAAGTATATTTTAAAGAGTGAGCAGGTAGAACAATTAGAGGGGAGCAAGACAATATTTCTGAGAAACTTCAGCAATGGTAGACTGATTAAAAGAGAGAAAAGTATTGGGAGAGAAAAGTATTGAAGTATTACAACGTTGGAAACTGATAAAGAAAGCAGGAAATAAATCCATGCAAAAAACTAAATGAGTAAGTTAGAAAAAAAATACAGAGCAAGAAGGTTAGCGTTAGGTCAGGATTTCTACTTCTGTTTTTCTCTAACACCCAGATCCTCTCATCCGTTTTTAGTCTGGCATCTTAAAAATCTGTTGGATCTGGAAGATGAAATACTGCATATCTAAGGGCACTTAGATCAGTTAAAGCCACAAGGCTGCCAATGAAAGCTTCCTCACAACTTAATGACTATCTTCTTTTTGTGCCTGAAGTTTTGGAGAAACACCTCTGGGCTGGATTGTTACAGAGTTATCATTGCCTGCCTTGGGTAAGAGAACCAGTTTGGTCTAGTGTTGGAAGGTGCTGGCCTAGAAACCAGGAGACTGTGAGTTCTAGTTGCAGGTTAGGCATGAAAGTTGTGTAGGTGACTTTGGATCAGTCACCGCCTCTCAGCCCAACCCACCTCATGGGCTTGTTATTGTGAGGAAAATAGAAGGAAGGAGTGTTAGTTAAGTTTGCCACTTTGAGTTATTTGCCAAAAAAAGGGAATACAGACAGGATAAAAAACTAATAAATAAATAAGTACCTGGGAAAGCATCTGTCATTCACTTGCTTATAGTCCAGTCCATTTTTGCAGACTTAGCTTTTCCGAACTGAGAGTCCCAAAGAGAATATCACGGAGACAGCAGGTCTTCTTGATGCAGTTCAGAAAACACAATGGTAACTGAATGAATGCCTGTATATTTTATTTGATGCTTGGACTGTGTTAATTTCAGTCCAACTGAACTTAAGAGGGGGGGAAAAATGGTTTCGGTGTTGATAAGGTGGGGTAAGATCTTTTTTGCATTATACTGCCTGTGCTCAGACCCCAAGCAGATAAAGCATTTTCCAGTTTCTGCAGTGAAGCAAACCTATTGCTTTGTGAGATCGTTAATGGGAGCCTTTGAAAATGATTAAAGATGCTCCATAGGCAGAGAGCCTCTTTTTAGCACTGCGTGGACTGCGTATGGATTATTGCAGTAATCAGTGCTCACTCTACACTGCAGAGATTTTGTATTTATGGCAGGTGCTCCAATGGCCCTAATTGATGTTAGCCTTGTAGAATGTTTGACATTGCAGAATCCTTTGGCACAGGCTCAGCAGACAAGAACTACAGGAAACAAGGACTCCTGATAGATTCATTTTGTACTGATTTGGTTTTGGGTATTTCCCCCGCACCCTTGCGATTATGGTTTTGCTACAGTCTGAGGCTGGAATTCAGCAACCTGCTCAGAGCTGGTTCTGCTTATTAAGGCACGGTGAGCTGACGCTGCTATGTTTGCTGGTTTCCTTCAGTTTCTTCTCCATTCCTTGCATTCAGGGACAGGTAATCATGTGGTCCTCTCGGACTGAAAGACTGTGGGGATTTCTGTAAAATATTATTGTCAGTAACTTTGAGTTTTGGAAAGGGATGGTCTTTGGGATAAAGTACAAACATTGGCTTTTTTTTAAAATTGGAATCACCAAGCCATTTTGTTCTTGAGTTTCCCTTTCATTTTGAATGATCTGGATTTCTTTTTATGTGCATATGTTTTTTTAAAAATATTGTTTGACTTTTAATGTGTTCTTCCACCGTAAAAATGGTGTGTATATGTGTGTACAGAATTATAAAAATAACATGCCTACCCATGCAATTCTAGATCAATGCAAATGTTGATTATGTAGCTATATGATTTTTCATGTTAATGAAATTAGAAATTTCAGAAGTTTTGATGGTCAGGGATATAAAATAATTCAGATATTATTTTTAACAGTTCTGTTTAGACAAAAGAGAGTTCATGTACCCAGCTTTTCTTGAATCACTATGATTAAATAAATTTCGTAGCTTTCTTTCAAATATCAGTCTGCAGTCTGCGTATTCTAATGCAGTATATTTTTACAAAATCTTTTTATGCAGCATGATCAAGTTTCTATTTTGTATATGCTATGTGGAGTTACTAATATATTTGTTAATTGGCCCCATATGTAATAGTTTAAAGTCATGAAGACAAGGGTGGGTAACTTATCGTAGTCAAACCACTTTGGTTGGCATAATAAAAATAGTGAAGTAATAATATTGCCTTATGAAGAATTATGTAGAAAATAAAAGGATGAGGACTGAGGAAATTAATCATATAATAGTGGTCAGCTATTTAGATATTATTTTAAACTATTAATTATGTGCATCTTATCTGAACAAATGTTTGTCCCTAAAGGACAGAAATTCAGGTGCTTTGGGACATTTGACAGGTTTAAGGTATAATATTTACAGAATATTATTTGTAAATTTCACTTAGTTTCAGAAGGTTATTTGTGATTTTTTTTTCCCTGTTTAAATCAAAACTTAAAAAGCATATAGCACACACCTCTGTGGCAAGTCGGAGACTTTCATATCAGAGCAAGACAAGGAACATATCTCTTAGATTAAGGTCTGAATCAAACATTTTATAAAATGTCAGTAGCAAAATGAATTAAGAACCCCACACTAGTAGTTTAATGTGGATTGAACAGGTAAAAGAAATATCTTATTCGCTTACAGGGTGTGTCTGAAGGCATTATGCATTCTGGTATTCTGTATTGTTATTTGTGCAGTTTGATTCATTCTGTTGTTGTTTCCGATAAACTGAATCTGGTTTTACCAATAGATGCTTGTTTGCTGTTGCTCATGGTCTCTTGATGCAATTGCCAGAAAGCAGTGCTCAGGAGACCAAAGAGTAAACTAGTAAGCTCTCCCCCTTCTAATTAGTTAATATTAGCTAGCTAGTTGGACATGAGCACTGATTCACCTTAAGACGTCAAGAGTTAGCATGTTAAGATATCAAGACTTGGCATATTTGCTGCATGATAACTCTTGCTCTTACATATTCAAAAAGGAAAAGATACTAGACAATGATTCTGCAGAGTCAGCAACACCTTTCCACCTAAAACTTTCAAGAGGTCTGACTGATTTGTGTGTGCTTTTAAATAATGGAAGGAAATGTACCCAAGAGCTATTTGGAAAATTGAAAGTTAACTTGTCGAAGACAGGGGCTTTTCTTCTTGCCTTCACCCTCGGCTTATAGTTTTTTGTGTGCATTTTTATTTGATAAAACAATTTTCATCTGGGACTAATTTTGAAGAAGGGTTGTATCTTCCCTGCTTGCACTATTTTAGTCTCTTGTAGCTTGCCATAATTTGTAGGAGGATGTTAAGGGTAAATTTATGATCAACATGTAGTTTTGAAATGACTTTTCTCTTTCTCCAAATTACAATGAATCATGCCTATGCACAGTATCAGACCTATCTCATCTCCCATGTTTGCCCTTTTGGCTGCCCTATACTCCATCGACATTTCCTAACTTTGTTACCCCCCACTATCCTAGCTACTTTTTCCCTCTTCTTCCTCCAACTGCTTGCAAGGTAGTTGCAAATCCTCTAGAAAAGGGGTCTCCAACCTTGGCAACTTTAAGACTTGTGGACTTCAACTCCCAGAATTCCTCAACCAGCTTTGCTTAAATCACTATTTACTTATTCTACACCTGTGGTATATTACATATTTAAATAAATATTTATGTAATATTTATTTATTAATAATGATGTATGAAAAATGGTGAAGTATATAGTCTGTATTTCAGCCCTATAAAGTTCTTTTATATTAGTGTGACCATTGTAACAGATTATAGATGGGGATAGAATTAAAGGATAGTGGCTTTTATTATATAATAAGTTCAAGATACAGTATTTATTTATTTAATGGCCACTACTTGCTCATGGCGACAGTAGGCTGCCTATAATCAATAACAACACAAATATAGAAAAAATAAAAATAAAAAACAATAACTCCCACCAGTGGTGGAATTTTTTTTTTTTTACTATCAGTTCTGTCAGCGTGGCTTGGTGCACGTGGCTGGGGGGGCATGTGACTGGGGGGCAGTTTCTGTAAGCAGAAACAAAAGGAGATTTCTTCTAACAATCGGTTCTTCGAACTGCTTAGAAAATGTACTACCGGTTCTAGCAAACCTGCCACCCCAGTGACAACACAAAGTCAAATGAGTCATTTGATAAGTTCCATTCCACTCTGGATTCTCCAGGCCTGCTGGCATTCATAGTAACATGAAGAATTCACAGCCTATATTAATTAACTACTGAAAAAAAGCAGTGCAAAATTTATATCATATTTACTTAACAGTAACAGTGCATACCTATAAGTACCTGCACAGAATTATTAATTTATTTATAAAATCTATACTCTGTCAAGCCTAAAAGGAATATTCTATGCTGGGAATTTATTACTCGGCTTTTGCAATTATTACTGTAGCCCTTTTAATTTTGACACATTTCCCTTCAAGGTCAAAGAGTTGGGGAGTCACAATCTGAGAGAGCCAATTTGGAGACTGTTATCTTATTTACATTCTTCAAAGTTTCTCATGAGAGTTTTCCCTCATCAGTTTGTACCTGCTGGGGGATAGCTGTGGAGGAAAGCTTTTGTGTCTCTTGGAATAGATTGGTGGGAAGCTGACATATGGAAATGAATGGGGAGTAAACTTTCACTTTACTTGGGTGGAGAAAGCCCGGGAATTTCAAATTCAAGATTTCTCTAGACTGTGCCAATACAATGTCTTCAATAAAATCTTATTCTAAGGACTTTCATTTCTTTGGAGTTCTGATTGCGTTGCTGATGTTGTGTTGAACCCTGACATACTCCACAGCAATTGAGCAATATATACTGTAGCTATGGCAAAACTTTACAATCATGAAATTCCTCCAGCTAAAAGAAAAGTAGTTTTATACTTATTTAAATGGATCCACCCCCAGATAAACGTGCATACAATTGCACCCATGTTTTAAAAAACAAAAAGGAATTTTTGGATTTAGCAGAATCTTCTATATTGAATTTCTATTTGGAGACTCAGTTGGTTATAACAGTTCATTTATTTATTTTTTATTGCGTAATAGACTGACAGATCCATAATGCTCTAGTCTTCATCATAATTCATTTTTTTCTTTCTGCTTTTTACAACTATGTATCATCTGATCTAATTCATAGTCTAACATCTATTTAGTTAAATAATTCAATACATGTCACACACAGTTTTGTTGGTGTCTTTTCATTATTTAGTAATACATATTAAATACTAACTATTGTCATTTCTGTTATTAGATGTTCTTCAGTTATCATTAGGAATTTGAAAGTCATATGAAGACTTATTCTGGGATAAAAATGCATTATGTTTTCTTTTCATAATAATAATTCAAATCCTAATCAAATTCAAATCTTTATTGTCAATGCACAACATGTGTGCAGTGAAATTGAATGAGCCTCCATCGGTACAATCACACAAAGCTCAGAAACACAGAATACATTAAACATTCAAACATAGAATACAGAATACAGAATCTAGATTCAAGATGCTGATTTATACCTTTAATTTTAGAATTAAATATCCTTGAAATAAGAACCAGTAGGAAGTACTTTTGAGTAGATAATTAGAGGATTTGCTATAGGAATTAATTCTGTTTAAATTGTGTTTAAATCAATGGGATAATTGATCATGCCTTAGTTTTATACGAGTTTAAAAGAAATTATGTAGATTAGATTAACAGAGTTGGAAGGGACCTTGTAGGTCATCTAGTCCAACCCCCCACCCAAGCAGGAGACCGTACCCCATCCCTGATAAATTCCGATCTCTCCTTGAAAGCTTCCAGTGATGAACGAGGCCCCCACAACTTCTGAGCTTTCCATTGGTTGATTGTTCTCACTGTCAGAAAATTTTTCCTTATTTCTAGCTTGAATCTCTCCTTGATCAGTTTCCATCCATTATTCCTTGTCTGGCCTTCAGGTGCCTTGGAAAACAGCTAACCCCTTCTTCTCTGTGGCAGCCCCTCAAATATTGGAAGGCTGCTATCATGTCTCCCCTGGTCCTTCTCTTCACTAGACTAGCCATGCCCAGTTCCTATAACCGTTCTTCATATGTTTTAGCCTCCACTTCCCTAATCATCCTGGTTGCTCTTCTCGGCACTTTTTCTAGAATCTCAACTCTCAACATCTTTTTATAGTGTGATGACCAAAACTGGATGTGGTATTCTATGTGTGGTTTTACTATGGCTTTATAGAGTGGTATTAGTACCTCACTTGATCTTGATTATATCCCTCTGTTAATGCAATTTAGGATTGCATTGGCTTTTTTGGCTGCCACCGCATACTACTAGCTCATTTTTGTCCACTAAGACTCCAAGATCCTTCTCATAGTTACTGCTATTAAGCCTGGTTTCACCCAATCTATATGTGTACTTTTGATTTTTCTTGTCTAAGTGTACTTTTCACTACATTGAATTTCATTTTGTTAGATGTTGAACTAACTTTACCCTAGATCCAACTCTATATATTTTTACAGTACTTAGTGGGCCTTATAAAACCTGAGTGCATTCATATATATTTTCAAAATTTGGGCTGTAAAATTCAAATAGCTTACATGTATTGTAAAGCGCATGGTATTTTCATACCATGCACTTTGCAATACATTGCTCTGTATGTTAAGGGATCACTATACTTAATGCTTTTCTTACAAATATTTTACATTATATTTCTGGATGCAGATGTAATTCATTCATATAATTTTCTTAATATGAGAGAATATATATATTTCTTTCTGTTTATAACTCTTCCAGGTGACTTGGATTATTACTGGTTGGATCCTGCCACATGGCACACTAGAGATACATCTCCTATTAGCTCGGTAAGAAATCTCCCTCCTTCCCCCATTGTTTTGTTGGTTTAAATTAAATAATAATATTGTTTCATAGCCATTATACTGTCCATTGTTCTCAATGTAATCCATATAAGAAATATTTATCAACATTGGATCTTAGGGTGTTTTCCATTCATGGAGTAATATATTCTGTTTGTTGAAGTCTTCAAGGGAAGTTCATAATAGTGCAAGTGAATGAAATAGTTTTCACTCATTCCAGCTCCTTTTGAAGAATCCCCCTTACTCTGGAGTAAGAACTGTAAGCAGAAGTTTATAGGATGCTCTTGATTGCAGCAAAGGGTCCGTTGCTGTGTAGTGAACATACAGTATCTACAAAAGCAGAATGAAATACAAGTATTCCTCAACTTATGACCATAATTAAGCCCAAAATTTATGTTGCTAAGTGAAACATTCATTAAGTGAGTTTTGCCCTATTTTATGACTTTTCTTATGACATTTGTTAAGTGAATCAATGCATGCAGTTCTTAAATTAGTAACACAGATGTTAAGTGAACCTGGTTTCCCCATTGACTTCGATTGTCAGAATGTCGCAAGAGGAGATCACATAACTCAGGAACACTACAACCATCATAAGTTGTTAAGCATCCAAATGTAAATTATGTGACCATGGGGATGCTGCAACGGTCAGACATGTGAAAAATGGTCATAAGTCACTTTTTTCAGGAATGGTCACTAAATGAGAGCTGTTATAAGTCAAGGACTTTGTATATTGGGGTAAATATCATCAAGGTGTATCCCATATATGTCTCTCCAATCCAAATTCAGGTCCAAATTATGTACTATTTTGTATCCAATTTTTCCATGATGGATGGATCGATGGATGGATGGATAGATAGATATGATTGAGCTTTGTTTCTTCATAATCCCATTGTTTAGTTTTGTAAATTTCATTTCCATCTGAGCCTACTCTTATATTCCTAGAATGGTCCCAATGATACAGCCGATTTGACCTCTAATGCACTGCCACTACCTTCCTTCTTGTTTTCCGGACATGGATTTACAGGCAAACTCAGAAGAAAAAAAATCTTTGCTTTTCATTTAATTGGCAAAATTTGACAGAAATTTAAACTGAGTAACTGGTAATTTGCAGAGATCTAGACTTTCTGAATTATGTTGTCAGATTATAATCCACAAAACGTACTGCAAACTGGCAACCAAAGGATCTTTTATAAGGCCATATTTTGATAATTAGAAAACAAACAGCAATAAGAGAACATAAATTCAGAGGAAAAAGAATTGTGGGTAGGATCATCCAAAGATTGAGCCTCAGAGAAAATTACTATGAAAGGAATCAAACAAGACTTCAAGCTCCTGCAAATTAAATGTAACAGTGTTCTCTGGTTATTACTGCATGTACCAGTCTGGGTATAGTTGATTTTTTTTTTTTTTGAATTCTAGAAGATTTACACTCCACCATTCCGAAATGAGTCCATTGACCATGTGGAGATTCAATGAACAAAGCATTAAATAAATTTCTTCCCTTGTACTTAACCTGGTTGAGAATGGAAGGTGTTGTCTTCCACAAATTTCCTTACTAAAAGTGAAAGGAATTGGGTTTCATTCAAATGTGTATATTTGTGTGTGTGTATTCTGTACACTTTGCTATAATAGAGAACTCTGGAATTTGTCTTGTTAAAGAGGTCTTTTATGAGCTGAAATATACTTATTATGTTGCAAGTTGTTAAATGTGATTTTCATTTTTCTGTTGTTAAACATAATTTAGTTTCTTTTAATTCTGGGGATAACTATCTACTTAAGTAATGAGTGCAAGTAATAAAAGTAGGTGATCACTATAAGAGTAGAGACCAGAAGTCTTGACCACAAAAACAATTTCTCAATTCCTTTATTTTCCTGTATTTATATATAATAGCATCCTGTGACTTGGCAACCATCTAAAGAGGGAGATCGGCTAATTGGTCGTGTTATTCTCAACAAGAGAACAACTATGCCAAAAGAGTCAGGTGCATTACTGGGACTCAAAGTAAGTGCCTTGGAAAGTATACTGTAAAGTTATTTCCATTAATCTTTTGTAAGAAGTCTGACCCTTGGTTGAAATTATGACCTGTTTTTATTAAGGTTTTAAAGTAGTCTATCATTCAAGTACCACCTTGAGATTAAAAAGAAGTAGAAGTTAAACTTAAATTTACTAATTTTTAAAATTGAGTTCACACAATATGCATGGCTAAATTATAATTTTGCCAGTTTGTAGTTCTAGGTATTGTAGGACCCAAACAGTGAGGTTAAGTTATTGTACAGTATATTGTTCAAATCCATGCAATTGGATTTGAACTGAACTGTACTTTAGTTAATAATTAGTTAGTATTTGGATTAAATATTAAATTGAAGCTGATACAAAAATGTGACCTTTTCTAGCATTCTGCCTCTTCAGAGTACTTGTGGGAGATACACATTTATCTATAATTCAGAGATAGCCTACAGTTAGGTCAGTAACCACTCAGGAATTTTTTTTCCTCCATGAATTCCTAGTTTTTAAAAGTATATTCATATATGTATAACTAAATTCCAGATTCCTTGTCATGTAGGAAGAATACTGCATATACACCATTAAGAGTATATCTTGCCATTTGTAATAGCTAATCACATTGAATGCTCTATGCTTCTAATTGTTCATGGGTGAGTCAAGAACCAGTGATTTCTCTTTGCTGCCTTTCTAGATTCTCAGCCAAGCAGTTTGAACTTTGCCTCTAAGAAGAGCTGGTAGAATGGGCTAGATTTAAATAATCGTTAAATAATGTCTTTTATGTCCTAGAAAGAATAAAAGGAAGAATGAATAATAATTAGCATTATTCTGTACCATGATTGTAATCCTGAAAAAAGAATATATCAATATAGATATATTTTATCTTTGGAGTCAACTATATTGCAGGTTAAAAACTTTATAGGGAAATTATGTCAAGCTTTCTGTTGCTTAAACTTCAACCCTGAAAGGCAATGAAACTCAATAGTGAAGAATGTTCTTAGGGCTAATGATTAAATTTTGGGATTGTAATGTTCACTGAGATTGGTTTTATTTCTTGCACATATACTGCTCCATTTAGCTGTGTTCCTGCCAGGGACCCCAACATACAACTTAACCAGAGAACTCACCAAATAACTTGATAGCTCATAGAACATGCAACTTTAATGCCCTGAGAAAATTAAAGACTTAACAATTGTAAAAGATGAAATAATAGTCTAATTTGATATCACAACATTCTTACTCCATACATCCAACACTGGCAGAATATTCATTGAAGCTGTAAAGCAGGGGTGTCAAACCCAGGTCTACAAGATGCTTAGATCTGGCCTGCAGGGCTGTCCTGGAAACAGTGAAGGACCAGCTCACAGTGCCTTTGCCAACAAAAAACGGAGCTCAGGAGGCCCACAGGCTTCGTTTTCATTGGCAGAGGGTTGCAGGAGACTGTCGTAGCTGAAAACAGAGCTTGGGAGCCCATTTTCACAGGCAGAGTGCTTGGCCCACCACAGGCGCCTGACACAAATGACATAGAGCTGGCCATATCCACCCTAGCCCTCCTAGGTCAAACACAACCCTGATGCGGCCTTCAATGAAATCAAGTTTGACACCCCTGCTTTAAAGCATCAAACCTAGCCAAGTGTACAAAACTGGAAAAATAGATACATAAACAAATTAGAATGTATGCAATCACCACAGCAACAATCTCTGCAATCTCTCTAAACAATCCCTAAATCCAATAACTGCAAAAGGCAGAACAGGAATTATTTACAACATACCATGTAAAGTTTGTGAAAGTCACTATTAGAAGATTAGCAGAATGCGTATGTGAACACCAGGAAGCAGCCAGAAGACATGATATCAATTCTTTAATTTCATGACATAGAGACAAATTGAACCGTAAATTCAATTGGAAAACTGTCAGTGTTTTTGATCAAGCCAAATCAAAGAATGCAATAAATTCATAATAGCTTTGTATTCTCATACCTCAACCATTAACAGACACAGAGAGACAAACCTAGTGTACATCTATTTTAAAAAGAAAGCAAAAGGCCAGAGCATATTTTTCTTCTCTCCCTATTACATACCCAACAATCAATATGCATATCAGTGAGAACCAAAGCAATAGAAAGGAACATTCTTAAGATGAAACAGTGCAGCCAAATCAAACAGGTAGGCCAATCAGAAACAGACACATACAATTTTAAGTAAGATAGGTCAGACAAGCTGCTATACATAAAAAGCCAGGAAACTCCACTACTGTGATGATGCTTCCTATTGATTGATTTAGATGGTTGCCCATCTTATCAACTGCAAGTCTGGGCAGCAAACATAAGGTTAAAAACCAACAGAAACATTACCTGTTTTAGTAATTAAACGCTTGCAACAAACAAACCATTTTCCTGGATTGACAAATTGAAGTAAAAGAAGTTAAGTCCCACTTCTGTAAGAAGATGTGCCTTTCAGTTATGCAAACAGTAAAGGTTCTCAAGCTGAATTTTTTGAAAGTCTAAATAGTCACGTGAATATGGATCTCTTAAAAATCATGTAAAGTATCAACTTTGCACGAACAATTATTTTCCTCTGAAAGATGCAAGGTTTCTGTGGTTATTCAGATAAAAGGCATTGAACTGAATATAGATTCCCATTATTTTAGTTAAAATGCAGTTTGGTATTCTGAAAGGTGGCATATTTATTTTCAGGTTGTAGGAGGAAAAATGACCGATTTAGGACGACTTGGTGCCTTCATTACCAAAGTAAAGAAAGGTAGCTTGGCTGATGTGGTGGGACATCTAAGAGCAGGTATCTCAGTTATGGGAATGATTTTGTCTTAATATTCTCAAAATATATATAATGCTACTGTTATGTACTATATTTGGAGTTTCAGTATACAGTTCCCTGTAAATATTTCAGCCTAATGGGGGCAAGGTAAAGGTTATCAGCTATACCTATGGTTAAAATGTATCTTTATTGGATGGACTTTTAGAAGTGCTTTGTACATAAAGTATGCGATTCAAGATGTTGGTTCTTACCTTCAAAGCTCTCCATGGCTTGGGACCCGGGTACTTATGGGACCGCCTGTTGCCACCATCAGCCTCCAACAGGCCAGTATGTTCCCATAGGGCGGGCCTCCTTGGGGTTCCATTGCCTGGACGTTGTCGTCTGGCAGCCCCGAGGGTTCAAGCCTTCTCCAAAGGGCACCCTCCCTTTGGAACGAATTCCCCCGGAGATCCGGACCATCACAGACCTGTGGACCTTCTGGCACGCATTAAAGACCCATTTGTTCCAACAGGCTGGTCTGGCCGAACATTAATTTTGGGGTTGATTGGGTTTTAAAAAAAAAATTAAATTTTAAATTTTTATAATTTTAATTGTTAACCATTTAATTTATATTTTAAGTCTATTTTTATATTTTAAGTCTATTTTTTAGATGATTGTACACCGCACCGAGTCCCTCGGGAGAGTGGCGGTTGAGAAATTCAAATAATAAATAAATAAATAAAGTAAATATTTGCATATGCTGAAACTATTTTTATAATATATAAAGTTACTGTGTCTGTAAGAGTATATAGCTTAGTTATATCTGACAGAAAGGTATAAAAGAACTGAAAAAAAATCTCTGTATAATCTAAATATTGATAATACTCCAGTTTATGTGAACGAAACCAAACCTTAATTTTGTACTAATTTCCATGAACTTCATATGAAAGAAACATGCACGAGCCTTTTTTTAATATTGTCTCTCTCTCTATATATATATATCTTCTAATGAACAAAGGGCACCTTTCTCCAAACCAAAAGTGCAGAAATATCAGATCTTACTATTCTTTTTTAAGACAGAAAAAAATCTTGTCAGAAAGAAGGAAATGACCTTCTCTACACCAGAGACTTGTTATAAAGAATAATGGGAAGTATTTGCAAGTCCAAGAACTCTGCAAAAACATTTGTTGGACCGAAGGAAGGAAACTTTCGTGTTTTGCCTTGAGATAATAAAAAACCAACCAACTGTGTTATAGTGGAAGTATGCTGCATTGCACACTAATGACAAAAAGTCTAAGCTGCTCATAGCCTGATGGGAAGAAAATCTGAGACCTCCTGAGAAAATTAAATATTAAAATCACTTGAAGAGTTTCAATTTTCAGCTGACCTCTTAAATAGATTTTAATCTGTCTCATGCTGCCTGGCTAATCTTCTGCTCTTGGATGGCTAGATTTTATGTATTTATTAAATGTATATACTGCCCGTCTCACTGTTGAAGTGATTCTGGGCAGCTTACAATGTGTTTTATCAACTATAGACAGACAGACAGACCGACAGGCAGACAGACTGAATATACTAATTAAGAAGTCTTGGTACTAGTACTGAGAGAGGAATAATGGTAGCAAGTTCTTTTTCTTTAATAGCACTTGCTGTCTTCTAGCATCTAGCCAACTATACTGACCCCACTGCATGTTGTGATATGTGATAGCTGAACCGGGTGATGGCATCCTTCTGCCAAGCCACTTCAATTTTGGTGGTAGCTCACTATTTTGATGTCAGAAGATTGTTCAAGAAGAGTGGGGTTTTTTTATTTCCAAAATTTTATTGTCTCTGAATATACACCCACAGATATGGCCTAGAAAAGAAGCTGCCGTAGCAATTTATATTTGTCTGTGCATGTCTGTGAGTGAAATAATACAAAAGAATATATCCTTTATTTTTAAATTCCAGGTGATGAAGTTCTAGAGTGGAATGGTAAACCACTTCCTGGAGCTACAAATGAAGAAGTTTACAATATTATTTTAGAATCCAAATCAGAACCTCAAGTTGAAA
>JAEANM010008518.1:0-16955 GCA_017656035.1 Myanophis thanlyinensis | reverse complement strand
ATAAAGATTAGGCTAGAAACAACACCAGAATGTTTCTTTCCTACCTTCCTTACAGGATTAACCCTGTAAAGTGGAAAGAAACAAAAAGGAGATTTCTTTTAACAACTGGTTCTCCAAACTGCTTAGAAAATTTACTACCAGTTATAGCGTACCTGCTACAACCTGCTGAATTTCACCTCTGAATTCTTTCCATGGAGTCTAACGGGCCTAGCTCTGATTTATTGTATGTATTGGGCTGAAAGATGTCATTCTTTGATTAGTCTGTGAGATTTATTTTCACTGGGGGTACTGCAAATGCTAATTACACAAGAACTTTTCATCACTTCTAAGTTTCAGATCCTCAGTGTCTTTGGTGGCAGCTTTCCCAGTCAGCCATAGGCAATCCACTGAGATGTTCTCACCCACTTAGTGAAATTGCCAGTAAAATTATGCGGTGTATGGCAGGGTTGTCAGGTCACGTTGCCCCTCCTTGTTTGACTACTTGGAATAAATTTGTGAATTTCATAAACTAATAGCTATTCATTTAGAGAATTCCCAAAGATCATTATAGTTGTGCTGTGCTGTAATTACTGAGAACCTCCTGGGAATCTGAAGACATTTTAAGATGGCAAAATGAAGAAAAAGGCTTTCTCTTTGGAACAACGATTCATAAAAGCTAAAAGGTTCTTTCTTCTTTCTGAAGAAAATCCCACAAACATTTGACATTTTTTGACTGGAAAAATGTGATGGGAAAACATATGTGTCAGCAACATATAGATATTAAATCTTTCAAAGAGAACATTTTGTATATGTTGTTGACAGAATAAATACTGAGGAGAAAGGCATATTTTTCCTCTTGTGTTTATTTTTTTTTAAATGTCAAAACGCGAGAAAATAATCTACATATATTGTTGGTGGTTAAATAAATAAATTAAAGAAAAAAGAAAGAAAAACTTGTTAAATAAAACAGAGAAAAGACTAATAAATTATCCATATAATATTAATTAGAATTATTTCAGTCCCTCAGTTTATTATTTAAATTAGGTCATATGGAAACATATTGTCTGCCTCCTCTTTAAAGCATTAAGTGTTTTAAACAATACATAAGAGAACCACATCCTGCATTAATTCCCTGGTATCAAAAGAATAATTTTATTATCATTTACATAAAATCAGCCTCTGTGATGAATGCCAGATTAGGTACAGTCAAAATTCTTCAAGAAATGACAAATTTTTTTACTTTAGGAATATACTTTAAAAATTATATTTAAATATTTGATTATTATAACTATTTGACTATTGTAATTCTTTTCAACATTGTATTAACATGCTATGATTTAAAACTGAAACAAAGCCATGGTATACTTTATGAGTCAAGGAAATCTCAAATTGCATATAATGTACACCTACCCACAAATATCTCTTATCCAAACTTCTTAAAATATCCTTTAAGAAGTCCAATAGACATAAAATATCCCCTTCCCCAAATTAATTTCCTTCTCAGGTAATGTGAAATATATTTTATATTTCCTAAACCTGATTTCCCCCAATTGGATAGTCTAATTCTTTATTCCACAATTGCATATAGAATTTAACTTAACTTTAATCCTGGTTTTCAAATTCCTTATAAAATTGAACAGTTTTCACTTCAAGGGCTCCGATTCTTAAGAATTACAAATGCATTTGAACCTCAAAAGGGAACTTGGAATGCACAATACAATCTCAACCCAAAGACTTATCATAGGTTTTTGCCATTGAATTATAATTACTAAAATTGCACCTATATATTTAGGCATATTTACTTGACATAGTGTGATATATTTTGAAAAAAAAAAACCACGTAAAGTCAATTGGAACAAATTGTATATTCTATTTCTGATAGCAGTGTATCGATTATTTTAATTTCAAAGGCCTAAATTAAACATTTTCCATTTTATAGTGTAATCAGATTATGATTCGTATTACTTTTTTTGTAACTCTGTCATTAAGTCATGTCTAGCTATGGCAAAGCTAGACAGCATACTAAAAAGCAGAGACATCACCCTGCCAACAAAAGTGCATATAGTCAAGGCTATGGTTTTCCCAGTTGCAATGGATGGCTGTGAAAGTTGGACCATAAGGAAGGCTGAGCGCCAAAGAATTGAGGCTTTTGAAGGATGGTGCTGGAGAAGACTCCTGTGAGTCCCTTGGACTGCAAGGCAAACAAACTGGTCAGTCCTAGAGGAGATCAACCCTTACTGCTCTTTAAAAGGTCAGATTCTCAAGATGCAACTCAAATACTTTGGCCACCTAATGAGAAGGAAGGACTCACTGGAGAAGAGCCTAATGCTAGGAACAATTGAGGAAGGGGACGGCAGAGAATGAGGTGACTGGATGGAGTCACTGAAGCAGTCAGCATGAGCTTAAATGGACTCCAAGGGATGGTAGAGGACAGGAAGGCCTGGAGGAACATTGTCCATGGGGCTGCAACGGGTTGGACATGACTTCATGACTAACAACAAGTCATGTATGATTTTTTTTGAAACCCACAGATGACAGCATATCAGGGCTCCCATCCTCTGGTGTCTCCTACAGTTTGCTCAAATTTATATTTGTTGCATAGATGACACTGTTTAACCATCTCATCCTCTGCTGTCCCCTTCTCCTTTTGCTTTCTGCCTTTCCAACCATCAGGATCTTTTCCAATAAGTCTTCTCTCTTCTCATTTGATGGCCAAAGTATTTATGCTTCAGCTTCAGTATCTGTCCTTCCAAAGAACATTCAGGTTGATTTCCTTCAGAATTGACCGGTTTGATCTCCTTGAAGTCTAAGGGACTCTAAGAGTCTTCTCCTACAACATAGTTCAAAGACATCAGTTCTTCAGCACTCCTCCTTCCTTATGGTCCCACTGTCACAGATATACATTAGTACTGGAAAAAAACAGTTTTGAGAATATGTACCTTTGTCAGCAAGGTGATGTCCTTCCTTTTAATATAACTTTAGCAATGACAAACATAATTATACATTTCTGCAGCAATCATCTAGAGAAAAATTTATATTCAAACAATTTATATTCAAAGTACTGTATTTTTCGGTGTATAAGATACACTTCCCCCCAAAAAATGTGGGTGAAAATGTCTGTATGTCTTATACAGCTAATATTGCTGAAGCTCCACCCACCCACCAGCCATTTTATGGCCTCTGCATGCCCCATTTTTGGGCCTTCTTCCACCCCCTTTTGGGGGCTTTCTTTGGAAAAGATGGGCTGAAAAAAGCCCCCCAAAGAGGCCAACCCCCAAAATGGGCTAAAGAAGCTAAAAAATGGGCCCCAAAAAGCCTCAAAAGGGGGCAAAAAAAAAGGCCGGAAAACGGGGCACGCATAGGCCACAAATCCTTTTTTCCCCCTTTTCTAAATCTAGGCATGTCTTAAACTCAGGTGTATCTTATATGTCAAAACTATGGTACTTTATTTCACTTATTGATAGGATAGAGGAACATAGCAGAATAAGATTTTTAAAATGAATTAATGAATTAACTTAAGACTAGTGAAATATCGATAATGACTTTAAGGAATAGGCTTTGAGTCAAGAGAGATGAATTCAACAGGAGAAGAATCTTCATGTTTTTTCTTCAAAGTTCCTTCTTCTCGACACTTTGATCACAGCCCTGTGGATATCCTTATTCCGCAAAGTGTAAATGATGGGGTTAAGCATGGGAGTGACCACAAGATACATAATAGCAATGTTTTTGTGCCTATCAGAAAAGGAGCTTGATTGGGGGTTTATGTATATAGCAATAATGGTGCCATAGAACAAAGTGACCACAATGAGGTGGGAGCCACAGGTGGAGAAAACCTTATGATATCCTGCAAGTGACTGCATTCGAAAAACTGAATACAGGATGCAACTATAGGAACACAAGATAACCAGAAGGGGGATCAGAACAATAAACATGGATAGACCATTAAGTAGGACTTTGGTTAGCTTTATATCATCACATGCAAGATCGAGCAAAAAATGCAGCTCACAGACAAAGTGGTTAATATAAATGGGACCACAGAATGAATGGAGAAAGACGCAGACAACATTGACCATTGAGAAGACACCACCTATGAACCAGCAGGATGTTGCAAGGAGATGTTGGCACTTCCTATCCATGGCAGAGGCATATCTCAAAGGGTTGCAGATGGCCAAGTAGCGATCATAAGCCATGACACCCAACAGCAAACATTCAGTACTGCCCAAGCTCAGAGCACTGAATCCTTGTAACATGCAACCTATTGAAGAAAGTGTTCCTTTTCCAGACAAGAGGTGGGCTAAAGTCTGAGGCAAAGAACTAGTGACATACGCTATGTCCAAGATTGCAAGATGGCTGAGAAAGAAGTACATAGGTGTGTGCAGTTGAACATCAATGTGTACCAATATGATGATCAACAGGTTACCCAAAACTGTGAGCAAGTACATTGTTAGGAAGACCACAAATAACACAGTGCGTTGATTTTGATGAGGGGTGAATCCCAAGAGGAAGAATCCTGTTTCTGAAGTGAAGTTCTCGGCGCCCATCTTGGCATTCTGCCTACAGAGCAGAGATAATGATGGACAACGACATTAATTGCAAAACACGGACAGGGAAGAGGAAGAGAAATGTGTACATAACACAAAGTCAGCTGGGAAATCTTGAGTTACAATACATCTATCTGGATTCTACCTTTTGATTAGTACAGAAGAGTACCAAATAGATTATCAATGGATTATCACAATGTGTCGTGTTTCCCAGAGAACGAATCAACTCCTGTCTTGGATTGCTGTTATTAAACTTGAAATGATTCATACACAATTAATCCTCTAGACAGAAATCAATGCATTCGTAGAATCTGGAACTTCTGCCTAGTACCTGTAGGAAGTCTATAGACAATTTTTAGTAGGATGACAAATATCAGATGCACAATAAGGAATGATACTGGCTTCCTTTAATCTTTAACCTCCACAGAATGAATGTATGTCCTTAAGTAGCTCTGTAAAAAGTTGTTTATCCATTGGGAAAGAATACAATCAGGTTCCTCTTTTGTTCAAGTTTACCAATAAACTAGAATTCTATAAACTGTTAACACCAATCTTTTCAAATTTCTCAAAATCTTTTGAACAGTTCCTTTACATTATAACCTAACTGGATTGTTATTTATGCATTTTTTAAGATTGTCTTATGACCCTATTGGGATCATAAACTTCTAAGACCTGTTCACTGGGAATTGTAGGCATCTGCCCAGGTCTTGCTTGTGGAAGTTTTTTGGCTCCTGTACATCAGATGTAGGCTCCTAGTAACTTAATAGAAATGGGGCCATAGCTGGTGTGGGAAGTCAAAGAAACATCATGGGGAAAAAGAGAGAGAGACACACACACAGACAGACTGAGAGAGAACAGAGGTAGAGACAGAGAGACAGAGATGGTCTTTGATTGCCAAGCAAAAGGGATCAGTTAATTCCATAGGAGTTGAAATCAATGTGAAACATACTCTACCTTAATGAAGCAATTATTCAGGACCTGAAGAGAAGTGGGAACATGTTATCTTCCTTCTTTAATATAAGGGAAGCTTTTATCAACTAGAGGCCCACTTAGTGGAAATTACTCCACTCCCCTTGGTCCTTTTCAGTAAATCATTATAAATGTTTTGCTTCTTCTTTAAACCTCTTAATTAATGTTATGAGATGTAAAGAAAATAAATCTTCACCTAATCAATTTGTGATGAAAAACTTTTTCTATATATTTTTATTAATTTATAAAAATATTTACATAATAACAGGCACTTTAAATACACCATGACATATATATCTTATAATTATTTACAATCCTTATCTTACATTCCTATATTTATGATCTATACATCTGTATAGATTATTCCAGACCACGTAATATTCTTTCTCCTCCTTTCCTTTCATTTTGAGCATTAGTCTATCCATCTCTGCACATTCAAAGATTTTACCAATGACCATCTCCATAGGTGATCTATCCTCTTGTTTCCAATTTTGTGCATAAACAATTCTTGCAGCTGTTACGATATATATAATCATATATTGGAGGTAACTTTGAATTTTGGGGTCAATCATACCCAATAAGTATGTTTCTGGTTTCAGTTCAATTGCTACTCCCGTTATTTCGTATATACAATTTTTAATCTGTTCCCAGTACCTAGTGGCTTTTTGGCATTGCCACCACATATGATAGTACGTTCCTTCTTTATTTTTACATTTCCAGCATTCTGGCTTCATGTTGGGATACATTTTAGCCAGTCTCACTGGTGCAGATGCCATCAATAAAGCATTTTGTATAGATTTTCTTTGTAGGCCATCAACAATGTCAGTTTACAATTCCTGTTTCATAGTCTTTCCCATTCTTTGAGTTGTATAATTTGCCCAATGTTCTTGGCCCATGCTATCATAGATCCTTTGATTATTTCTTCCTCCATATCAATTTCAAGTAGATAATTATATATTCTAGTTATAAATTTATCCTCTTTATCCATAAGAATTTTTCCAAATTTTGCGATGTTTGCTGTATTCCAAATTCGTCCTTATCTTTTTTATATTTCATTTGTGTTTGCATGTACGGCCATATTATTATACCTTGGTCCTTCAATTCTTTCTTTGATTTTAAGCTTCCCTGGTTATCTAATAAATCTTTATATCTTATCATTTTGTTCTCTTCTAATGTATTTGGATATATTGTTGCTTCCATTGGGGATACCCACCGTGACAGTTTTATATAATGTTTTTCTTTTACTTTTGTCCATATTCCAATTAGTGCCTCCCTAATTTGATGCTGGAAGAAATATTTTATATTATATTATATTTTATAATCCACATTCAAGAGCGAGATCAGCCTGTAATTTTTTATTGGTGTGTTATCTGTATCCTCTTTCAGAATGATGGAAATGTAAGCTTCCTTCCAGGAATTGGGAATTTTTGCTCCCTCCAGTACATCATTATACATCCGTAACAGGACTGGTTCAAAATTGTCATACAAAACTTTATACAGTTCCCCCAGTAGACCATCTGGCCCAGGGGTCTTTCCATTTTTTGTGTGTTTGTACCACCCCTTTTAATTCTGAGGCCGTTATCTCTTTATTCAGTATTTCTCTATGTCTTTCTTTTATTTCCTGCAAGGGATTCTCTTTTAAATAATGCTTTGTATCTTCTTTATATGATTTTTCCTCTTTATATAAATCTTCAAAAAAGGCTTTAATTATTTGTTTCTTTTTTTCGCATATTATGACGTTCCTTTCCATTTTCATCCTGCAATGTTTGTATGAATTTTTGCTCTCTTTGCTGTTTTAATTTGTATGCTAGCCATCTACCGGGTTTGTTGGCGTGTTCGAAAAATAATTGTTTTGCCATTTTCAATTCTCTTAGTCTTTCTTCCTGTTCTACTATATTTAGGTGATGTTTGGCTAAGGTTAGCTTTCCCTTAGTGTCCACATTTCCTGGTTTCTCTTGTAACTCTGTCTCTAGTTTTTTAATTTTCCTCTTAAAAATGCCTTGGCTGTGTCCCATAAAATTTGTACTGATAATGGTTGTTTTAGATTTTCCAGGAAGAATATAGCCATTTCTTCTTTAAGTCTTTCCATAAATTCTTTTTCTTGCAGTATTTGCGCATTCAATGTCCATCTCTTTCTCAAATTCAACTGTCCCCTCCACTTTATCTTTAAAGGGTTATGGTCTGCCCAGGTAGTTGGTAATATCTCTATTTTTTCTATTTCATTGCCTACCTCCTTATTTGTATATGCCATATCTATCCATGACCAGGATTTGTGTGAATTTGAATAATAGGTACATTCTTTATTTTTCATATTCCATTTCATATTCCATTGATCCACTAAATTTAATTCTTGTGCCACAGCATAAAAAGTCCCTGGTAGTGTTTTCTATTTGTTTTTATTCTCATATTCGCTAACATAATCTACCCTTACATCTGTTACCGCATTAAAATATAATACATATATTTCCCTGTCCTTGTTCCAAAAATTTTTCTGTGTAATCTATCATAAAATTCCTTTTGATGTTCATTTGGGGCATAAATCGTCACCAACAATAAAGCCTTTCTTTCAAATTGTATTTCCAATATTAGAATCCTTCTCTCAGGATCACTGTATTTAAGTTTGGTCTGTAAACCCTCTCAAATATATATGGCTATCCCACCCTTTTTTTGCTCAGCTAGGGCCATGTAGAGCCTTCCTAGTTTTGGGAACTCTAAACATTTTTTGTATTGCTCTTTGATGTGTACTTCCTGTAAACAAATTATATCTGCTTTTTGCTTAGCCAATCTTGACAAAGTCTGCTTTCTTTTAGTGGGGGAATTTAATCCATTTATATTCATCAATAACAATTCAATTCCTTCATCCATTATCCTGTCCGTATGCCAATTTCTATTCTTTGTTAGATCCTGCATTCCTCTGTGATCGGATTCTTGGGCCTGCTCCTTGTTCTTCTTTTTTCTTCTTTTGCTTCCTTCCTTCCATTCTTTTCTTGTCTTTCCTCTATTTCCTGATGTGAATCTTCTGAACTTCTAGAGCCTAGCTCTTCTTTACTACTGTTTTCTTCTCTTCTTCCTTCTATTTGATTCTGTAATCCTTCTGCCTTCTCCAAACTGTCTATTTTTATTTTCCTCCCTGCCATGTTACCAGCATTTCTCACGGAACTAACCATCTAAACAAAATATTTCTCTTGGCCAGCAACATGGCAAGGGGCTGATACTGTTTTTTTTGCTCTCTTACCCTTCTTGGAACTTGTTTTAGTGTCACAATTTCTTTTCCTTTATAGAGCATCAGATCATCTTTTGTAATTTTGTATACTATGTCTCTCACCCTCTTTTTCACAAACCTAATATGAACTTCATGCAGTAGTCTATTATGCCTAGCATAACTTGTGTGAATGCGGTAAACTTCATTGATTTCCAAAATTATTTCTTGCTTCTCTCTTTGTAATGCTTCTGCAATCAGCTCCATCATTATGTTGCTCAGATCTTCCTTCTTCTCTTCTATAACATTTTAGAATCTTAGGTAGAAGGTTGCCCTGTCCATCTCCAGATGGATAATCAACTCTTCTAGGTCATTTGTCATTGCTTCCATTTTTCTGTCGACCATTTCTACCTTCCTTTCAACCTGTTCTGATCTTCCTTCCACCTTCTTTATTCTTTCCTGATCTTTTTCTATCATCTGCTGTATGTTTTCAATTTTATTATCCAATTTGTTTATGTCCCCTTTCAATTCTGTATGGTTTATTTATTAATTTATTAATTTAATTTATATACCGCATCCTCTCCCTTAGGACTCGGGGCGGTTTACAGCCAATAAAAACAGAATAGAGATATAAAATACAGTTAAAATCAATTAAAATAATTAAATAACAGCTGATTAGAGAACAATTAAAAATACAATTTAAATAATAAAATTTATTGTTTATTGTTAATGCCTCTTGCATTTTTAACATTGTTTCTTGAATGGACAACAGAGTTGTCTGTATCGCCTGCATTTCATCATCACACTCTGCTTTTCCACTCCCAGCATCCCTTCAATTGTTCTCTGGCTTACTGGTAAAGATGTTGCTAGAGAAGGGTTCGGTTTTGTTTACTTTCCAGATTTCATTGTTGTTGTTACAGTTGTGCTTGTCATATTCTCTCCCTCTTCTTTTATTTGTATATTTATTTGCCCTCTCCTTTACACCAGATTTCAGATCTGTCTATTACCGAGCTCTTTATCTGTCAGGCAACTCCTGTTGTTCTGTATTACCTATTTTTATATCCAACTATTGTCAAACTGTTACACTTTATATCAATTATTTCAGTCTAGATTATTCTTCCCCCTTTTCACCTAGATTTATTTAGTATTTGTAGCTAAAAATCAGTTTATAATCTTTGGCCTTTGGTCGTACAATATTTGGAATTTTTACCTATCTGAATAAATTTTGTGTTTCTGTTTCTATTAAGTCACTATATATCTCACTTTTACTATAGCTCTTATCTATTTCAGCAGTCTCCTCATCCCCCATCAACCTCCAATACAGTCCCTCTATCTCCAGTTGTTTTCTACTCTCTCTCTCCCTTTCTCTCTCTTCACTCTTCATTTTCCACTTTCTATTCTCAGTTCTCCTCTCTCTCCACGTTATCCTGTAATCTCTCTCCTCCCCCTACATATTCTTTTTCCTTCTTTAAATGTCACCTGGTTCTTCCACTCTTTGCTGTCCCCACTCTATTTTTATGTGTCCTAACGCCTCTCAGTCAGCATCTCCCATCTGTCAGCCTCGTGGTCTCTGGTTTCCCATCTCCTGTCCATTGTCTCGCACCTTCCTTATTCTCTTCTTCACCTCTCCATCAGTCTCATGGTCTCCCATTTCCCATCTGTCTCCTCGAGCCCCTACACTTTCCTTGTATTAGTCACCTTGCCCCTGTCTTCCATCAATTGAACGCCTCTTCCTGTCAACCTCTCCATCTCCCGTCCATCATCTCAATCCTCCACGTGTTCCTCATCCTCTTAGTAACCTCTCCACCATCTCCCTCAATCCTGCACCTCTCCCATTGGCCTCTCCATCTCCCGTAGGTCTTACACCTCTCCTTTCACCACCTCACTCCTGGTCATGATCCTTTATCAATTTCCTCTTCTCATCCATCTGTCTCCAACTCCATGTCCTTTCAACTTATTCCCACCTTCTTCAACATTCCATCCCATTCCACACTCCCTTGTCTCTCCACATCAACTCAAGTTTGTTTTGCTCTGTGCCGATCGCCCCTTTCACTTGCTTTCACATCAGCTCCACACTTTTTTTAAATATCTAGCTATCCGCACCTTCAAGCCCACCCATTCCTTTTCCAAGTAGCTTCATTCCAAATCTCCTCCTGCTTCACTGTTACACTGCCCAGCTCACAGTCTCCCTTCTCGCAATCATTTGGGTTTTCAACTTTTTACAATCATTAAACTCTGCTCAACCACTTCATTCCAGCTTTTTTGTAGATTGGAGCTCCCTCCACTCCCTGAAAAATCACAGACTCTTCAACCTTGGACTTTTCTCCTTCATTGAGGTCTGGATTAATTTCACTTGCTTTTTATATCACAGTTGGTTAATGATTTCACTTCCCCATGTGTGGTTAATCACGGCCTCGGGTCTGCCATCTTGAGAGGACAGGCATATTCAGATCGGTATGTAGGGGGTTTCCCTTCATTGTAATGGATGATTGCCTTTCACCTTGTTACCCCCCAGACTTCCCCTCTACTGTGTGTGGCCCTCCAGACCTACCACACCTCGAAAGGACCCTGATTTTAAAGAATCAGACCCCAAGAGATTGGAGCCTCTCTCTTTTACTCTGCACTGTCCCAACATCACCACCAGAAGTCCCCAATTTGTGATGAATTTTTAGGTTGCTATGACCTGATTTCCATGATAAAGAGTTTGGAAATTCAATGAATTAGGAGAGAATACCTATATGGACTTATGTTGGACTTCTAATACTAAACCAAACATGACAATTTAGAATGATTGTCCTGGTAATGTGGTAGGAGGGAAGGAAAATATATGTCTGTTGATAAACTTTCAGTCACACTTCCATTTTCATGAAACTGTATTGTTATACTATCATACTGCAAGAACATCACCACAATTCCATTGGGAACGACACACTAAGGGTTCAAGGATTCTGGGGAAGGACCGGCTTGTGCTGCTCATTGAAGCGCAACAACTCTAAACTTGGGCCCTCCTTGACCTTTCCCTCCTGTCTAGCTGGAGAATGCATCACAATGATTAGAGGTTGATGAAGTCAGTTAAGGAAGGCAAGACATCTAGAGTACTGTTGATGAATAATTGTTAGATTTTCCAGAATAAATAATAAGCCATTGAGAAAAAGATATCCCTAAGAAATAGGAAGTTAATCCCTATGAGTTCTTCTATTCCTTATTCTCACACATTCTATTCTTCAGAGGGTTGATTAGAAGGGGTTGGAAGAACATCCTACATGGTGTTTTTTAGTTATTCACTCTTGTTGAATTGTGAGAAGAGTTGTTTTGCAATTGGTAGTACAACAGGTGATGGAATCCCAGTTTTACTTAACATACTGGTGTCAAGCTAAAAAAGAGACTTTTGTGCTGAACATGTCTTAGTTGGTGCTTTTGTAATTATTATACTGGACCTTTTAGCTTTGACGCATTTTCTGCAAGGCCAATGAGTTGTGGGAGTGGAGCTTGATAGAACCGACTCCGAGGCTGTTATCTACTCTGCATTCTTCTAACATATTTCTCATGGGAAAGTTTCTCTGGGTTGTGGACACCTGCGAGGGGAGGTCCTGGAATGAACGTTGGAACTTTCTTTGAAAGGGTTGGTGAGAAATTAACATGTGATAATTAGTGGGGTGGACCTTTCACTTTACTTGGGTGGAGAAAGCCCAGGAATTTCAGATTCACAATTTCTCCAGACCGTACCATTGCAATGTCTTCAATATTCTAAGAACTTTTGTTTCATTGGAGTCCTGATTGCGTTGCTGATGTTGTGTGGAACCCTGACAACAGAGCAGAAAAATTCTAGCCAGACCAAATTTCCTCATTATTATCTGAGATTTTTAATTGTAGATTTTGAAGCTCAAAACACTTCAAACTTAACAGATACCAATATTGTCAATCAAATTATTAACTTGGCAGATGCAAATAACATTCAGATCTCTTCTCTAAGTATTCATAGCAAATTTCCAAAGGTTTATATACAAGAGTTGCTCCTTAGCCAAAATTCCTGTCGTCTGGAAACAAAGAAAGAGAAATGATTTTATGGGATGTACCAGAAAAGTTACTTTTGATTCCATTTGGGAATAAATGACCCCAAATCGTTTATATTTACTACAGGATGTACACATGGTGCTGGAATCTTGACTTCTTGTTAGATCCTTTTAATTAAGTGTGCTTTCCTATAAAATAAAATAGAGTGTGCTTTCTGAAACATTTACTCAAAATCATGTTTTCTTTCAAAAAAGAAATAAATAAAAATAAAAAATGTGATGTTATATTGTTATAAAAGCGCAATCACAAAGAAAAGTTGTTTATTTTGTTTATTTATTTCATTCAATGTATTGATCTTAGCATATAGGAACTCTGGCAGTTTACGATACATATATTTACCATATACAACGTACCGTTAATTTTTGTTTTCTTGCGTGCACATTCTGTCAGTCAAAGGATTCCTTCCCAGCCAGTGATCAAGTTAGGATGAAGGTGGGCTGCATAATGCATATTTAAAAAAATACCACCTTAATATAGACTTCAACAGACTATGCATTGAAAAGAGACATCACCAAAGGTTAAGCTCTTTGGAAATTATGAATAGATTAGAATAAGCCATGGAAACAAAGCAGCATCTTTTCAACTTCCAAAAACGTCTACCTTCAACTTGGTAGAATTGGATGGAAATCAATTCCTGCTTTAAAAGGCGATGTCTTCTTTGTTATAGATTGCTTAACACAAACTGGATTGTCACTGTGAAATGTATTTTGGCTTCTTTGCTTTTAGACAGTGGACGGGAGAAGTTCAATGTCTCCTTCCATCTCAATGTTCCCATGACAGCAGACTTGATGAAGGTCAGAGATGCCAATAGAAGTTAGTGCTCCAATTTCACATCCATTTCTCTTCACGTGCCAGCCTGCCAGCTCCAGCCCTATTGTCTTGCAATGTTCTGCCTCGGATATTGGTCAGCAAAAACTTTCCAGAAATTTGAGAAGATCCATGACTGAGAATGTCAGTAAGCAGAAGATTTAAAAGATGAATTCTAAAATATCCTTCAATTAAGAAAATGCAATGAGATAACACTTTATGAACTAACTGTTTGAGTTTTAGATGGCCCCAAGTTAAATCTTACATTTTGAGCATGCAATGGTTTTAATTGCAAAAGTATGTGTCTATGAGCACACACAGCAACATTTTGTGAGTGTAACATTTATTATTCAGGACAGTATTGTTAATTTTTTGCGTTGTTGGATTTGGTTATAAATCATCCTCACCTTCTTTGTTATTATTATTTTTTTCATTTCCAGTGTTAAATTGATATTGGCCAGCTGGCAAATTTTAGACTTTTAATAAGCTTCTATTGTAAATTCCTATTTAGCATTTCCCAAGGTTACCTTTCAGAAACAACATTTTCATCCTATGTTAGGTAGTGTGAATTATGGTACCATATTATTACAGCCGATACAGTGTAGAGTGACTGTTAGGAATGTAAAACTAACAGTTTGGGTTGACAATATATTAACCAGGATTATTACTTTAACTTTAAGTACTGTAACTTTAAGAAAATGTAATTGGCTGCTGCTTCCTCAAGCAGCCATAAAATGGAGCCAGAATCACTGGTAGATGCTGGTTACTGGTTGCAGGGGTGTTGTTGATTGCTGAAGAGCTTTGTATTAATCAACGTGGATTGTCTGTGAGTTGCTACTGTTTGCAAACTGTGTACCGAACTGTATATTTGTTACTAGACTTTGATTATTGGATTATCCCTGAACTGAACTGTTTGATGACTGACTGACTTGACGGTGTATGAATTTGGACGGATTGATGGACTTTGCAAACCTCTATTTCCACGGAAGTAAAAACCTTATTTTTCTACTCAGTGTCTCTGCATTCTGCTTTGTGTATTTTACCACACCACTCTCACAATGCTTCGCTGCACACTCGTTCTCCTAATGGGGGACTATCCTTAACACTGACACAAAGGAGCTGAACTCGAGACATCCTTTATCTTTATGAAGCAATTATTCAAGACCGGCAGAAAAGTGGGAATGTGTTATCCTCCTCCTTTATTATAAGAAGAGCCTTCATCAACAAGAGGTCCACTTAATGGAAATTACTCCATTCCTCCCTTGGTCCTCTTCAGTAAATCATTATAAATGTTTTGCTCCTTCTTTAAACCTCTTAATTAATGTTATGTTGTTTAAAGGAAATAACTCTTCACCTAACCAATTTGCATTACTTTTTTGGGGTTGCTGTGAGCTGGTTTCCAAGCAAGTAGGATGATGAAAAGTTTTTGAAATTCAAAATTAATGACATTAATGAAGAGGAGAATACAGATATGGACATCTCTATATGTCCATACAGATGTACGTACATCAGAAACCATTGGGTTTCTGATACTATATTTACTAAACCAAATAGGACAATTTAGAATGATTGTCCGGGTAATGTGGGGTAAATAGTACGGAAAATATATGTCCATTACTAAATGTTCAGTCACATTAAGATGATTTTTTTTTCTATTTTCATGAGATGTCCCTCAGAAAAAAAATATTCTCCATGATTGTCAGGTGAAAGCAACCAGAGCTACTTGTAAAGTCACACATACATAAATTTTATTGCTATACAATCATGTTATAAGACTCTCAGCATAATAACTGCATTCCCTTGGGAGTGACACACTAAGGGTTCAAGAATTCTGGTGGAGGACCTGCTTGTGCTGCTCATTGAAGCACAATAATTCTACACTTGGGCCACTCTTGACCAGACAATATTTCCTCATTATTATTTGAGATCTTTTAATTGTAGATTTTGAAGCTTTGAAAAAAACCTTCACAGATACCAATATTGTCAATCAAATTATGAACTTGGCAGATGCAAATAACATTCTGATCTCTTTTCTAAGTATTCATAGCAAATTTACAAAGATGTATACACAAGAGTTGCCCCTTAACAAAAAATTCCTGTCATCTGAAACAAAGAATGAGAAATGATTTTATTTGATGTACCACAAAAGTTACTTTTGATTCATTTTGAGAATAAATGAACCTTTTTACGAAATATAATAGGCCAATATTTGTTATATTTACCACAGGATGTACACATCTTGCTGGTGTCTTGGCTTGTTCGAGCCTTTTAATAAGTGTGCATTTATATAAAATAAATATCATTTTAAAATATAGTGGTCTTTTTCTAGCATTTAGTCAAAATCATGTATTTTTTTTAAAAAGAAATTAAAAAAAATATGTTTAACTATAGAAACACAATAATAAAAAAAAGGATGTTTGCTTTTTTATTTATTTTATTAAATTTATTGATAACCAATCTTAGCATAAGGTAACTCTGGGCAGTTTACAATACAAATGTTTACAATATACAACATAACATTATTTTGTTTTCTTGTGTACACATCATGTCAGTCAAAGGACTCCTTCCCAGCTACTAATCAAGTTCGGATGAAGGAAGTCTGCATAATGCATATTTAAAAAATCGCCTGTGATTTGAGGAAAAGGACATCACCAAAAGCTTAAGTTCTTTGGAAATTATGAATAGAATAGAATAAGCCGTGGAAACACAGCAGCACCTTTCCAACCTCCAAATTCTTCTCCTTCCTGTTAGACTTGGATGGAGATCAATTCCTGTTCTAAAAGGTGATGAATTCTTTGTTATGGATTGATCAACAGAAACTGGGTTGCCATTGTGAGATATATTTTGGATTCCTTGCTATTAACAAAGAGAGGAGAAGTTCAAAGTTTCTAATCATCTCAATGTTCCGATTACAGCAGACTCGATGAAGTACAGTGATGCTAATAGAAGAATCAGTACTCTAAGAATGACAGGGTGGTGAAAATGATATTAAATTTGTATTGTTAAACTTATTAAATACTAGAAGAGGAATGATACAAAAATAATGTACAATTACTTAGGGAAATGTTGTACTATTATCTGTATTTTAACTATTTTGATGCTTGAAAAGTAAAACTAAGAGGAATAGAGATTTTGATAATAGAGATTGGTACAACTCTGAAATGATGAATTCTATGTAAAAAAAGGGAATAATATATTCAAGGGCAGTAATGTTACTAGAATCAAGAATAATAATGGAAGTGTAGAGGATGATTTGAATATGTTCATACCAAAATGATTAATATTATATGATACAATTAATATGCTAAAAGTGTTTTATTTGGGAATCAAGAGGCTGGAGGCATCGGTTGAGTGACAAACAGCTCTTTATTTTGAACAGCACAAGC
>JAEANM010008517.1:0-16955 GCA_017656035.1 Myanophis thanlyinensis | reverse complement strand
AGAGCTCTATAGGGACGGGCTTAATGATGACATCTATGAGAAGTGCCTAGACCGAGGGGCCCCTCGTGACCTGCTGCATTGGTATGCCCTGGCGGGGAAGGTGGAACTTGACCACGTAAAGAACTGCAAATGGAACCAGTTTCCCTCTCAAGCCCCAAGAGAAACCCAGAGGGCACCTAGTGGCGTTCCCACTGCCAGGCCCAGAACCACAACTTGCTTCAAATGTGGAAAGGAAGCACATCGGGCTGCCGACTGTTTCAGCAAAAGCACCGCTAAGCAGACCACCGTGACTCCAAAGAAGGGTGTGAAACCTCCGAGTGGAGCCCCTAGCAAGCCTCGCAAAACAGCACTCAAAAGTGTTGAGGTCCGGAAGCCTGCCCCTCCAGACCGAGAGGAACCGGAAGCCCCAACCATGACGGGAGAAACCGAATGGGACCCCGATAACGATTTGGGGGTAAGTCACCGGACGGGGCCCCTTACTATCCCTTGCAGATGCCGCATGACCTGTGCTGAATTTTGGATTGGATGGACTGGGCAAAAAGTTGAGGGGAGGGATTTTAGTTTCTTTTGGTATGTGGGGTTTCACGGTCTTTTGTCAGACCTTGCTTAGATTTTCTGTTATCAGCCATGCTTTAGTAAAATAATACCTGTTTTCAAATCTCATGGATCCAGGGTTTTTATTTCTTGAAGTTTGACCGAGACAGAGCTGACAATATGTGTGCACCAGTTTCCCGCTTTGTAAAGAAAAATACTTTGGAAAATAAATTATAAATTAATAGGTTGTAGCCCAACAACTGACAATTCATACACACAAACAAACACATGCAACAGAGTCTCAACATTGGGTTCATTTCTAATTTGCATTTCTGCTTGCCCTGGCAAATATATTACTTAATTAAGTGGGTTTTTTTAACAGAAGAAATTTTAATGACTTCTTTTTATCAATTGTTTCCATATGCCTGTAGTTATCTTTCTTACAAATGGAAATGAGCCTCAAAATTGCAACAAATGGAGCTAATCCTCTCAATACACGTGTTCCCATTTTGAAGAAAGTACACATGCCTGATCAAATTAACTTTAACCTTTCTGTCCATTGAACAGACATTATCTAATGGGGGGACAGCTTTTAAACTCATTCTTGTTAAATTTATTTCAAATGCTGAGAACACTCTATCACAATTTTCAGCAAATAAGCTTCAGTAATATTAAACATCTGGTAAAACCTGTTCCCCAAGGAATCAGATGCTGTTGTGTTAGACCCTCGACCTTTGGCAACCAAGTTCAGCCTTTATGATCTACCCCAATTGTGGCAGGAAAGCTGTTCTGAGGGAAAACACCTGCTTGTGAGACTGACCCTAAATCAGTGCATGGATGAAAGAAACCAGCTGGATAAAATGGGATAGACCCAGGGCAGGTGTTTCCTATGGCACCATTCAGAGAAAACTGAAAAATCTGTCTACGAAAAGGGGACTTCTGGCCAGGGGGTACTTAGGTATTTTTTACAGATTTGTCTGGGCTTTTCATCTTAAGTGAAACATCTGAAGAAGTATGTTTATGAAATGGAAAACCCATTGATTTCAATTGTCGAAAGATTATAACATTATGCTATGTTGGATCAAAGGCTAACAGGAACAAGAAAGAACAAGAACAGACAACTGGTGTATGAGAGTTAAATGGCAGATAACTAGCTCCTCTCTGAACATCTTTGCACAGAACTGGGATAGTTAATAGGTTATTTGAGTCAATGACTCTCTCTCAGCCTGACCCATTCATAGGTTTATTGTTGTGGGAAAAATAGGGGATAAGACTATTGGGCACATTCACCATTTTGAGTTGACCAATTGTAATAAATTAAAAGGGGGGATTTAACCACAGTAATAGCCAGGACTCCATTTGTTCAACCCTGCTTTCTTTTGTTAATTACCCCAAATTAGATCAAATCAATTCCTTCCAACTCCTCTGCGAATAAAAGAGAAAAGATAACTTAGTGAATGAAGTTGTTTTTTTCCATTGTGTGTTTGTGCAGATATTAATAATCTATTCCAAAAAATGGTGCTAAATTCAGAATTTGCTACTTTAAAATCCCATTTGTCATTTTTATCAACACCTCAGTCCAAGGACCTGGTAACAAAAGGAAAAGAAAGGATTTAATTTCTCCCTTTATTTATTGAGTATCCTGAAAATAACACTGCTAGAAATCTAACCCTGCAGTGAAATTTCTCTTTGTGGATTTTTTTCCTCTGTCTTCTCCTGGATTTTTTTCTCTTCAGGTTGCTTATCTAGGATTAGAGTTAGGGTTAGGGTAGGATGCTGTATTGGAATCTGACTTGCTGGCACCCTGAAGGGCTGTCAGCACACTTCCATTCATTAATGAAAACAGGTTCACTGGCCCCCTTAAACCTTTGATTTCCTACAATCTTGGACTTTTGAATTCTCTCATATTCAAAATCCTATTCAAAATCCACTTAAGAGTAGGTAAGAAAGAACAAAAGTAGTTAGTTATTTCTGAACAATGGAAATTCAACTATGACTTATCAGAATTCATTTCACCTGTAACTGTTTACAGCCTTCGATTGACAGGATTTGAACGCCCATTCCAAATGGGCTATGCAGGATACATTGTGAAAATGCTATCTTGAATGCAGCCATATTCTTTAAGAAAAAGATGTGGAAAAAGGTTCCAGGCAACCATTATGGACCATGTAAAGACCAACACTTGAAACCAAATTCTAAAGTGCATAAGTTTCCACTGGTTTCCCCCTTCCTCCAAGCTGAATTAAAGTATGGTATAATAATGAGACATTTATCTTTACTTTCACATTTAAAAAAGAAAAGCTTGTGAACATTTTGCAATCTATTTCCAAGATGATGGAGATGGAAGTGGGAAGAAGACAAGTCCTTTAAGTAACTTCCTGCCTTTCTCCTAGTTGTACACTGGGAACAACTGACAGTGACTTGCATTCACCCTCCTGGTACTAAATGCAAGTCTTCACTTCACATCAGGCTGTGGCTATGATTTCTGCCAAGGCTGATAACAATGCCCTATTGTTGATGAGCCTCTGTCAGACCCTCTTAGCAGTGAGAATGTCAAAGTGTCAAATGTTTTTAAGACTGGAAGGTAGGAGACAACCCACACCAATTTCATTTAGAGCCCAGAGGCTTGAAATCACCCCCCACCCATCCACAAAAGGCCTCCTTATACTCAATGACACAGTGTGATCAGAAGCTACAGCCAGTGGAAAAACAGAATGACTTTTAAAAAAATATCACTGCTAAATAAAAGTCCTTTGCTTGTAGTATGACATTTAAATTGAATCCTCATAACCGGGTCTAAAGTTTTTTAGATTATTTATAGGTTGTTGTTAGAAAACTGCTTTAGGGCTCACCAGAACATCCTCACACCACAGCTTGGTTTATGTACTTTCTGTTTGGTGAAGCATGGTTGTTGTTTTTTTCCTTTCCTTTCCCCTTTTTATAATTGTGGATGGAAGTCAAAGCCAGAAAACTGAGCAACCTGACACTTAACATTCCTGCTGGATGTTATGACACACTTCTAATTCTACTTGCAGAGTGACCCTTATCATGGCAATGGATAAATGGTTTCCAGTTGTGAATATTCTCTTTGGTCAATATTCTGCTAGTGAAGTATCTGTGATATTTAAATACCAAGACAAATAGAGGAAAAGGAAAAAGGTACTGTTTGCTGCAGAGGAAGGAGTTGTTTTGGAAAATAAAAAAAACTGAATGCTGGTTTAAATATATATGTTGTAATTTTTGGACCAGTCACTATCTCTCAGCCCTAGAAAGAAGATAAGGACAAACCACTTCCAAAAATCTTGCCAAGAAAATTGTAGGAATTTGTCCAAGCAGTTGTCATGACTCATACTGATTCAAAGACATCAAAATAATTGTTCTCATTTTTATTCATTTATTCCCTGTTCATTATATTTGGGTAATGCTACTGCTTTCTATCCATTTTACATTGAGAGAAAACAATGTATTTTACATATGAGTTGAATGAAAAATAATGCCTCTAATGTCATTAGTCACTAATAGATGGCAGTATTGATGCACTAGAAGCTGTAAGGTGTCCTTTAATAGCTGTTCTTTCATTTCAGTGAATGGGAAATTAATGAGAAAAAAGAGTTTGTTAGTATTTTTTGTGAAAGGGAAACTTACAATTACTCATATGTGTATTTTAAGGAAAGCGTTATAACAGAATTTTTGACTGCTATTTGAAATTCACTACTACATGCAAAGTGTTTGTGGTGATGACTGTGTTGCTTTGAGTATCATGCATCACTGAGCCAAGACATGCAAAAATTGTGAATTGTGAATGCCAATTTTTGTGATCAACATTGAAATGGATGACTGTGATAGTAACTGATAAAAAAAAAGTTGATGGACAGATTAAGAACAAATAACAGATCACTTGAAGGGAAACTGCTGTCAAGCTTGGCATTCAAACTGGGGGCCACATTATCAATGTTCTTCAATATTGGAAACTAACTAAAGGTCAAGTACAATGGCCCATGTAGGGTATGATAACTTACAAATAAATATATGCAATAGATGTTCATCTCCTAAAGCAAGCTTCAGAAGAGAAGAATGAATGCTACATTCAAAACTCTGAAAAAACAATTAAACAGAATTATAAAGTTGGACCTTATCATCTTACACTATTTGCATAGAATCCAGACTTGGTGCCATGACTGTGTTGATGTGAGTTCCATTTTCCAATCCAACTTTTTCCAAAACTGAAGAAATACATTTACAGTTAATTCTTGACTTACAACCATTTATTATATGACCATTCAAAGTTAAACAGCACCGAAAAAAGTGACATGACCATTTTTCACACTTACGACTGTTGCAGCGTCTCCATGGTTACATGATCAAAATTCAGATGCTCAGCAACTGATTCATATTTATGAAGGTTGCAGTGTCTCAGAGTCATATGATCACCTTTTGCGACCTTCTGACAAGTAAAATTAATGGGAAAGCCACTTAACAAAAACTTAAAAACTACAGTGATTATCTTAACAACAGTGGCAAAAAAGATTGTAAAATAGGGCAAAACTCATTTAACAACTGTCTTGCTTAACAACAGAAATTTTGGGCTCAATTGTGGTTGTAAGTTGAGGACTACTTGTATGGGATATGTTTCAGTCAAATTAAGAGATGAAACAGACATAATTATGTAGGACATAATCAGCAAGACAACATTCTTTCAGAATGAAATGGAGCTTGTCTGGTGAGTTCTTGAGAATAAAATATGTTATCTTTCTGACTATATACAATAATTTCTCAATGGAAAAGATCTGCCTTTGAAATAAAAATATATGGCCCAGTTTTATGAAAGGAAGATACCTATAATCAAGAACAGCTATAATCAAGAATATGGAGCTTTATATTTCTCTATTATTATATATGATATTTATGTTTTTTAATAATTGTTTTTATTTTGTTTGTAAATATCCTCAGCTGAGTCATATATTTGAGATAGGTGACTATATACATTGAATAAATAAATAAATGTATAATATATAAACGAATTGGAGAACTCACACAGATTTTCTCCTTCTACCAAGTTTTTCACCTTTCATTGTACAAATATCTACTGCAGGTGACAACTTTTTATAAAATTATATTCTGCACTTTTGTTTGCCTGAAAGAAAAGGAAAAAAAAAAAACCATAACTGGTTCTCCTTTAAACCAAGCTGTAAAAATGTGATGTGCTGGAATGGATGGATGGCAGAGGTATCATAAATTCAGTCATGAAAATTAGTCCACTCAATTCAATATAGATTGGATTTTTTTTAACTCACTCAGAGGTAAGTAACACATTTTATTCAAAACAAGTATGTCCATCAGACCATACTAGCAGAGATTCTCAGAGTTATAGTCCATATTTGTCTATATCTGTCTGATCTGGGCTGCAGAACTCTGGATGCCTACTAGATGGTAGCAGAGAAATAGAGAAAACATGTTCTAGAGTCTGTCCATATATTTGCACCCTATTATAGTAGGGAATTAGGATCTTATTTTCTGAATTGCCTTTCCAGATAGCATTTTTTGTGATATCTTTCAAAGTCCTGGACGAAGAGTGAGTTAGATACTATTCACAGCTAATGAAGCTGATGAGTAGGATAATTGAGCAATCTTACTGTTGCCTTCTCAAAGATAAATTCTGCTGAACATTTTTCATTGGACTTCATTTTTTCATTAAATGTATTTAGGTCCCAAAGCCATAAAGAACCTTAATATATAAAATCAGTATCAATGATGAAGCATTCTTGGCATACTGTAATGCACAGATTCAACCACATGATGAAATAACTGCAGTTGCCAAATTATCTTCAAAAAGACAAAAGCATACAGAAAATATGATAGTAATTCAAATTTAAATCTATACTTGCATGTATGTTCAACTGGAAAACTCATTGATCTGACTGACAATAAGCATTGGTCAGGTTGGTAGAGGTGAATGAGATTTAGTCTTAATTTGAATAAGACTAGATTGATGTAATCCAAGACCAAATGTACTACAAAAGATATTATTGTTCAGATTTCTGTAACTGCATTCTTTAGTTGACAAACTGACCTCTCTACACAAACATGCATAATTTTTTATGTCTTGAGATCTACATCACACAACATTGGAGAAACTGTGTGCAAACAGGGATTTAATGTGGTCATTCAACATGTAGTCAATAGCAACTGTTCCTTTTAATCAAATAACAGCAGAATAGCCCATTTCCCAATGATCAGGTCCATGAATGAGTGTCTCTACTCCATTCCTTTAATCTATTTATTTTACATGGATTGTAAAAGAAGCAGGAAGGTTATGTTATGCTCTGGTTTGGGACTGGGGTGCATTTGAAATGCTTTGCTTTGTCTCCTCACAAACCCACATTGTGCTGTGCAATATCAAGCAGATGCTAGTCCCTTAGCAAACATACAAACCTCCAGTCAAAATCAAATCCTAGCCTTCTACCTCTGAAGGAACTTGGCTGTGCAGGTTCCCATCCCATCGTCTTTTTCCCAGCTGTTGAGCAATCTGCAGAGGCAATCACCCGTCACTTACAGCATTTTTAAAAAATCAATTATCTGGGAAACAATTAAAAATAACTTATTGTATGCCTTTAAAAAAAGGATACAAAAGATTAAGCAGAGCAGCCAGCATCTGCACACTAATGACATGATTGTTATGATTGGTGTTTGCTTTACCCTGGAGTGGTAACATTATAATTCATCTACCTCTGAATGAGGAGCGACAATTAATGCAGTCAATGTGTCCCACGTGTCCCCAACAGCATTAACAAGGCAGCTCTGAGGGCCCCTGGCAGACACAAGGATGGAAATTGAGACGGCTTCCTATTTGAATGTGATCCTGATTACCTCAGCAGGCCACCTGCCACTTAGCGGCTGCTCTTTTTTCCTGTCACCACCTCCATTTGTCCTGACTCAGGGGAGCCTAGCAGACACCCAGCTGGGGAGGTCCCGTTGGCATCAACTGGCAGGCACCAGCTGATCGGATTTCCCTGGCTGGGCTGGTTTGGCCACATCCAGCTCACCTCAGGCAAGCTGATCAGTGCTTTGCTGCTTGCAGTTAATAAGGGAGGGTGCTTTTGTTAGTCATTGTATTGGTTCAGGTGATTTTATTGTTAACAAGAGAAAAGAAGTTCATGCTTAAAGATGTCAATACTTTGCATCAGGCCTATCCTGTCTAAATGCTCTCTCAAAGCCACCAACAGATAAGTGGGCTACACAGAATTAATTTACAGCTTGAAGTAGAGCGTCCTCTCTTTTACAGACTGTGCATCATGAGGGCTAGGGTAGGGCTACCACCTTAGGACTGTGCAAAAGCAATCACCACTAGATGGCAGCAAAGAGCTAGAGTTTTCTGTGTCCCCCTTGCTGTCATCTAGCATTGTCCCAATTACTGCAATCTATCTTGTAGCTATCTATGGTCAATATTTCAAGAACTTCAGCAGGATTCAGACATGGATTCTTCCCTCTGCACAGCATGAGCAGTCTTGTCTTTCTTGTAAGTACACTCAGCCACAGTAAACAAAGGTAAATCAGGCCTATTAGAATGCAACAGCAACATTAAGCAGGATGAATACAAAATGCAAATCTGTGGTTGCTTCTATAACAGTCTTCCCCAGGAGCTACTTCTGTGAAGTTGATTCTATTTTTTTTGCCTGTTCTTTCTTCAGTTTCATGCAAACAAGACACATTTAGAAATAGATGTACTTTTTTCAGTCATACAAATGGCCAAGAAGGAGAAGGAGAAGGAGAAGGAGAAGGATGGGTTGCAAAATCTGAAGGAGCTTAAGCTTGTTGGGCTCCTCTAGAATGCAATTACACAAAAGGACAAAGCATATCTTGTGCAAGATAAATATATTTTGCAATTATAGACATAGATAATGTTAACTGATAATATATGCAATATTATCAATATTATCAATATATGCCAAAATTAAACCATTTTAAATCACAATCCTAGACATTGAACAAATAGAAAATATGGATGGATTATTTGTTTGTTTGTTTATTAAATTTTTATGCCATTCACAATAAATGCTCCTAGGATAACCAGGTCTGTGCTGTAAATCTGGTTGTCCTTCATTGGGAAGGAAAGAAATATAGACACTTCCACTCATTCTCAATCTAGGGAGTCATCCTGATTCTTGCAGCTCATATCTATAGTGCTACAGCTTCTAACCAATGGAGGGAACAGCTGAAACTCTCTTGCAGCTGTAACCCTACATATATCTATTTACAGGAAAGCATGCTTAGTTCCAAGAGTAAGCGTATATGGCATTGCAGCCTTGGAAATGTTATAAATCAAATCAAATCAAATTTTATTCATCACATACATATACATACATAGTATGAAATGCAGTGAAATGTGTTTTCGCTCACTCGCAAGGTAGTAGGCAAGGGGGGTGGTATGGACAGGGAGGTAGATTAAGGAAATTATATATATTTAATTAAGAAATAATGTGTGCAAAGAAATAAATTGGATCTTGGCAAAGACTCCAACATTTGCTCCTATTCATATAAAATTTATGTTTCAGAATTATTATATTTTCAAGTACAATATTAGAGATTTAAGCTATCAAATATCACTGGATCAATAGAGGTGGTACAATTCAGTATATTGCTACTCATAAGAAAAACCCGCACTATGAAATTTACTAGAGTCTAAAATCATTGGATGGTTTGTTTGTAATCAGTAAAAAGGCCTTTGGGGAGGGAGAATTAAAATGTATCAGATTTTTTTTAATGTAGTGCAAAGATATTTAAAATTATAATCTGAGTATGTATTATTTTCAGGAAAAGAGTTGCATTTATTTGCTCACTTATCCCCTATGCCAAACTAGTATTTATTTTTGCAAGTTACAAAATGTAAAATAAAATTTAAAATCACTGCTAGTTTGCATATATTCTACATGAAAATTTACTGTCTTTCAGTTTCATTGCACATTTTAAATGATAGACTTGGCATATGAATTCATTAATTAATTTATAATAAATTCACATGTTAATAACTGACACAGAAATTTTCAGTTTCTCGTGTTTATAGTCAACATTTTTTAAATATATTATATGCCTGTATTCTCCCCACAACCCTAAAAGACTTAAATTGAGACCTAAAAAGTCACCAAATGAAACTGTTATCCAAGCTGAACCTTTGCATTTGAAACAATAACAACAACAACAACATAGCCTAGGGAGCATGTAGAATATAAAATACAAGAACACAAATGGACAGAGTCCAGGCATATGGAAAGAATAATTGTAAGATGTCTATGGAGAATCTCAGCCATCCAGGTCTGAAGATCTGAAGAAGTTTCAGTCATCCAGCTCTGAAAAACTGAAGAAGCTTCTTGGATAAGAAGTGAAATGTCTTCAAAGAAAAACCAGAAAGTCCACTTGTGTCTTGAAAAAGCATCTTTGGGACAATGGTTGTAAGACTTTATACCTTTTTTGGTCGATAGTCAGCACAATTTATGTCAACATAGCAGCTTTTTCTTTAGGCTACTTCACACTTACCAAATTTGGGATAGAGATCATTAGGTTGATGCCAAATAAAAATATGGGATCCATGAATTAGTGGAGATAGAAAAAAATGTTCATTATCAATCTAAATTACATTTTTACTAGAATATTTCTGTGGTTTATATGGAATCCATGAATATTATTGGAAATAAAAATGCACATTTAATTAAAATTATATTTGTAAACCAATCAAGCTCCAAGAGAGGGTGGCCAAAGGCACATTAGAGCCTTCAGGGCTGATGTTGATATTCAGGAGCCATTTGGGATAACCTATTCTTACAATCCATACCATCAAATCACCAATTGATAATGAAAGGGGAATTTGTACTAATAAAGATTACTTTACAGCAAGAACAATCAGCATCCTAATAAACTGGCTCCATTTACACCATAAGAATTTACTTATTTAGATAATACTGTCATTAAGAAGATATTCATCATTTAAAAAAAGGAAATTAATGGCTTAAAAAAGAGGACCTTGAAATGTTTTAGATTTGCATATACTAATTTATACAGCTGGCATTAGTTTAGAAATAATTACCATAGTTTAAATGAAAGTGTAGTAGAACTCACCAGAGTTCAGAAGCTTGTGATAAAATAAATTAGGTGCCACTTATCAGCAGTGCAGGTGCTAACAATTGATGGATAGCCATTAGGCATGCTGGATGAAAATATTAGTTCTTAGAGCCAGATACTGTATATTTGGAAAAAATTAGATAGAAGTAAAGGTATAGGTATCTTTATGGAAGTGTAAGTATTGATCTAATTAGAATTTGAATTGAATCTGGAATCTAGTAGTTCAGAAAATTAAGAAAAAACTAGAATCAATCCAGAAATCGACTTCAATTGCTCTACTCAAAATCCTTAGCCTGTGTTAAAAACTTTCCTCTAGCTTGCATCATAAGCTTTCTCATTATAACCAAAATATCTCCATCAGAGACCAAAAAATAGGAAAAGAAAGGAGAAGCAAAGAGAGAATATACAGTAGAATTTAATAGGAAGGGGAAAAGAAAAGAAAAATTAAGCAATGAAAAAGATGGTGAGAAACCTCTTTTCAATAGTCATTCCATTTGTTCTGATCATAAGTAAGATCAAATATCTGAATAATTTCTTCATTTTTTATCTCAGTTTAAGATAAGTAGGTATGTAAAATTAATTTCTATCATGGCTTAGGCAAACTGGTGCCCTCTATGTTTCTTTATTGCAGCCAACAACCAAGGCAAAAAATTAAGGAAATTATAATTCAGATTAAAGTTATTTCTATTTTTAAGACTGTGTTCATTTATACACCTCAGCAAAAGTCAAAAATTGATCTTCAATTTTTTTAAGAAGATAAATTTTTATTCATTATATTTACTGAGGTGTTTCTTGATTTGAGTGGATTTTTTTCAGCCTAAAAGGTACCTCTATACATGATATCCATGCTTGAACAACAAGAGCCACATAAATTTCCAAGTCTCTTCTATGTAAGCTCTTGATGTGAAGTTGCCCAAAGTGATAGCAGCAACAATTCAGAATTTTATTTATCTCTTTTCTGCCATATAATGGGAATCTGGATTGATAGACCTATCTTTCTAGGCATTGTGTTTCATAATATAGAGACCCATATAATTATAGTTGAAACTGACTGGCAGTAGGTCTCTGGGGTTTCAGGAAGAAATTTTTCTACCTGTGCTTGGAAATGTTGGGAACTCAGATAGAAACTTATACAAGCAAAACGTATGTTCTGAGCTATGATTTATTAAAACTGTAGAATTATAATTATGTATACATCATCAGCATTTTCTCTCTTTTTTAATTGCTATCAAAATTTCACAGCTGATATATTTTCAAGAGCTAGTAACTATGACATTACAATGACAGATATACAGATGAAAGGTTCTCATAGGTATCTCAATGTGATTAACAGTGAAAAGAACAAACTGTCTTTATTTAGTTAGTTATTCATTTATAAATCAATTCAAGTGAATTACTAAAAGCGGTACCAAGGAACAACAGCCAGAGATAATGCAATATGAAAATAATACTACAATATGCCATAAAAACTCTTCCAGAATAAGAATTAATCACAATGTAATAATAATTCTTTTAATGGTGCCAGATTTCTACATTTTCTACTCATGTTGCAGACTCAGAATCTCATATGCAACTAATGATGTGAAATAAGCTAACACAGATATATTTGTAAATAAAATGTTGTGCTTTTTCAAAATGAAGATTTGCAGCTGGAGCGTGTTTAATTTCCATATCTGCTCTTTGTCTTGAATCATTTATCAGTTTAAGTCTTTTATACAAAAATAATAATTTGGCAAGTTTTTATTGAAAATGAAAATGCATGTTTTAGAGAAAAATGCATAATAAAACAAAGATTATTTTACTTTATTAACAAAATATGTGTAACTGCAGTCTTCTGACATTGTGTGTAGTGACATTGTTTGTAAAGAGTATGATTATAAAAGATATTCATCCTGATATATAGTAATGCAATATGAAAAATAGCTTAGGAAACCAAGGTCCAAGACAAGGAGTAAATGCAGGTATTTTTGATATCTATGTACAAAACTGACCAATTACACATATCTAAATGATAATATGCTCTACATCTCAGCAAGATATAAATAGAAGAAACATAACAATTTAATGAATAAATAAACTTTGACCAAATATTTTGGTAGAAGGATTTGATTAAAAATAAGAATCACAGTAAATATATCCAGAACAGATTCTTTCCAATCTCTAATCCAGCTATCCCAAATTGAGTGATCATCTGTTATGGGATTAAATCCCAAAATTCTATTGGAATCCTTCATTATCTTTAATAAGCAAATAAACACTTGGGATTACTGTGTGTGTACTATATGTGCAATGAAGATTGGGCATTAAAAAATTGGTTGTACCCTAAATGACAGTAGTTATAATATAGCATGCAACAAAATATTAAAATCATTACTATTGTTCTTATCAAAAATCAGCAATGAGATATACTTTTTCCATTTTTAATTGATGCATTGATTCAGTCAGTGTCAGTTCTTAGTGACTTTATAAATAAACTCATTCTGCCCTTCAAGTCTTTCAACATTGCTCTAATCACTGCTGTGAGTCACCTACCTTGCTGTTGGCTGCTACCTTTCTTCTTTTTCCTTTCACTTTTTCCAACGTTATAGACTTCTCAAAGAGACTTCATCTGCCTTCAATATATATTAAATATTTAGATTAAATAAATAAAGAGAAAGTGTATAATTTTGTATCCATCCTTTACCAAACTTGATGCCATGTTCTATATAGGCCATTTCCAGTCTCTGGATAGATTTAGAACTCTGTTCTGCATTGGATGAAGACAATGAGATGTTCTGGGATTTCCATTCTACAGCCTGATATTGATGCAAATGAAGACTTTCTACAAAGTATAAAATGAATTATTTGGATATTATTTGGATTTCTCAATTACCCAGCCACTATCAACTAATGTTTCTGATTCTTTGTTTTTTTCTAAAACTATCTTGAACATCTGGCATCTTACTTTCTACATAGCACCCTAATTGGGGTTAGATGATCCCAAGCATTATTATGCTAGCATGTGAAATTAGGAGTATCATACAATAGTTTGCACTGTTCTGTATTCCTTCAATTTAATGCTGTGCTAATCTTCCATTAACTATATAATACTGTAATGATATTTGATGCATGAAGGCAGATAGAACAATGAAATGTTTTCAGTGGTCTTATTTAACTGACAGTTTTAGAAAACAAAATATAGAATTTCTTTTCTACCCAATGTGACCTGGCAAACCTAGAGGACCTTTTTGGGATCCTCTATCAAACATTACAGTTATTCAGTTAACAGATAACAAATTGCTATATGTTTCATGGATTATATATTAGTTTTATAATAAAAGTATTACAATGGTAGAGAAAAGAGCATTTAATCTGTGTACCATCTGTCTCCTACTGCAATTGGCATCAACACATTTTTTTCTTCCTTGGTCTAGTCTTTTTTTAACAGGACTGTGAAGCAAGCAAACAGATTGTTTCTACTTTGTACCATTTCCATCTCATTATAAGAATTTATTCCCATGCTTTATATCACTTCTTTATTGTTCCTTCCAAATACTGCCAAGCTGTAAGTCTCCTGATCAGTCAGGAAAAACCATAGGACATGAAACTGAGACCTAGTTATTTCCTCAGTGTAGCTGATATGTATTATCTTAAAATAAAAATAACTCTTTCCTCTTTTTATATCTTTCAGCAATGTATGGCCTTTTCATTTAAGTTGAGGGATTTTTAATAGTTAAGATATACTCTGTGCATGAAGTCATTTTCCCTCAATGTAATTGTATTGTAATGACAATATGTATGGCCTAACAGGCCACGGCATGCTGGCTCCTTGCCACAGCTGAGCCTTTGAACAAAGACTTTAATTCTGTCATGCCTCGTCTGGTTTATATACTCTTTTTTAGTTGGTTCACAAATTTATCTCATGGATTCAATTGAGATGGTCAAGATCACTGACATCTCTGTGAAAACATCATACCCTCTGATGAAGGGTGCCTAATTTTTGCAATGAGAACTTGTATGAGAAATTGTTAGTGGAAAAAAAAGTCTAACCAAATATTCTTGGGTCATTAATTCATTGACAGATGGATCCTAGAAGATTTGCCCATGCAGTTAAATAATATATTCTGCCTGCTGACTGCGTACTGTGTAGTTATGCATGGGCAAATCCCAAGATAGTTGTGCAGAGAACAGCACAGAGAATTACATAGATAACTGTTCAAAAGGGTTTGAGCGGCAGAATTCTCTATTTTCAATTTATTCAGTTCAAATAATGTACTACTGTTTACTACCAATGCAAGAATGTTTGCTTATTTAGAAGAAGTATCTATTACTCATTTCCTAAACAATTCTCCATATCTTATAAAATATACTGGTCAACAGGTACTGTTAGCATAAAATTTAGGATTTTGTGTGTACCTAGTTGCATTTCTCCCAAGTTTTGACCCATTTGTACCTACAGATTACAATATATATTGTGGGTGATTAAGGGCCGCTTATTTTTTGTGGATTGTATTGTTCACTCAAACATATTAGAATCAGTAGTCTAGCAATGATTTGTTCACTTGTAGAGTTTATAAACTTTATTATTTGTACACTATCAAGATAATTTCTCAGCAATGTTTGAGGTGGTCGCCAAAATAAAAACTGCATTTCATAACATGTCACAGGGTAGTTGGATGCACACAATCTCTATCAATCAAATAAACAATGGGTGGAAACTAATCAAGGAGAGAAGCAACCTAGAACTAAGGAGAAATTTCCTGACAATAAGAATGAGCAACTAGTGGAACAACTTGCCTTCAGAAGTTGTGAGTGCTCCATCACTGGAGGCTTTTAAGAAGAGACTGGATACCACTGGTCTGGAATGATAGAATCTCCTGTTTGAGCAGAGGGTTACACTGGTATAATGACAAATCCCCATTTGTCATTATACATTTGTTCATTATTTGACCTTTTCTGTTCTGTTTCCATATAATGTAGAGGGTTCTACATTATAACACAGTTAGCTTGAAGATATTCTGTTACTGTTTCAGAAACAAAAGCATTTGGTAATAACCACTCCAAACTGAAAGTCACTTGAAGTTTCAAATGTTAAAAAAAGGTTACAAACGCATGGTATTTTATCTTGTTCTACTTGTAACTTCATTTGTGTTTCATATTTCAACTAGCATTAATTGCTCATTGTTTTTATAAATATTTCACACTTACACTTCAGATTTCACTTCACTTAACTCTGTGTTCTAGTTTCCCAGGTTTTTGTTCCCCATGAAGTAGGTTTCTTCTAGTATATTTCATTTTCATGTTGCTTTAAAATTTCCTTTTGTTTTCTTTTGAGTTTGTTTTGGGCTTACTTTATTGATGAAAGGACATGGTTGGTGCTGGGATTGTTACTAGCAGTGTTTACTTTCACGCATCTCTTCATTTCACTGAAAAGGGATGTTGGACTCACCTCGTCGTGTAGAGAGATAATCCAAAGATTATTGGGTTTTGTCTCGTCTTTTCCTAGATCTACTGACTGAGGTTTAAAGCTTTAAAAGGGGCCAGGCTCCTCCCCCTGCCCCAGTTCTATGAAGGAATCGAGTTGTATAGAAGCTATCTTTCATTTGAGTAATTGCCCGTGAAAGACCAGGATCCAAATAACAATTGGGCGGGCTGGATTATCTCTCTACACGACGAGAAGGAGCGTATCAGGTGAGTCCAATGCCCCTTCTCCATCGAATGTAGAGAGATAATCCAAATATTATTGGGATATACCCAAGCTAATTGTGCTCAGGGAGGGTAATGAGAAGGGAGAAAACTGCGCATGTGTGGGGAAGATGGCGGCCGCGTTTTTAGCTCTGCGTCTCCCCTCTCTCGAATCAGCAAATAACAGCTGATGGAAAGAACCAAGAACGAACTAAGGAACGAACTAGGGAAATTATAAGAAAGAAAGAAAATATTACTGGTAGTGGTTGGGTGTAGGCGGAGAACGGAGCGGAGCGGAGAGCGGAGGTGGAGAGCGGCGACCGGAAGAGGTGAACGGAGGTGAACGGAGAACGGAGACGGAGAGTGATGACCCAAAGCCGGCCTGGGATTTTCGGCTTGGGTTTTTCAGTTTTTCGGTCACTTGGCGATGGCGGCGGGCCGAATGGAAAGGACTGGGGCGAGTTGGGGGGGAAGCGGCTTGGCTATCAGCCATATTCCGGACCCCCCCCGCCCCTTTTGGGGGTCGTGTTTGTCGGGCTGGCAGTGTCCTGGACCTCCCCCCCTCCCCCCCAATGGCCTGGGCCTCCTCCCCTCCCCCTCCAATGGCTATGTCCACCTGGCCTCCAACGTCTTTATTTTCGACC
>JAEANM010008516.1:1293-16956 GCA_017656035.1 Myanophis thanlyinensis | reverse complement strand
GATTTGAACCTGGGTTGCCTGCATTGTAGGCAGTTGGATTAACCTCTAGGCTACAGGCTCATTTCCCCTTCAGCAGCGTTTCACCAAGCATAGTTATATGTTTGTTTGTTTTTTGTGAGGAAATAGGCAAAAATAGGCAAAAGGCAAAAGGGAACTAAAGTTGTTCCCTCCCATATTTGGGTAACCAAATGCTAGTAAAATAAAATGGAATACAGTAATAAACTCCAGCAGTAAACACAAGCAATGTCATCAAAAGAAATCATGAAGAAAATATCTGAAGCATCTTGAGACTAAAAAAGCCCACCCCTTTTGTAGGGAAACAAAAATTCTGAAAAATTGCAAAGCAGGTTTCAGTAGAGAATCAGCTGTGATCTCAAAGTAGTAAACATTCAAATGAAAGAAGTTAACAGAAAACTGCTTATCTATGGATGTCACTAAAGAACAAACCTGGTTATTCCCAGGGATAGGATATTTCTGGTTTGTAGACAATCTATCACATTTTGAATTGAAACCTTGCCTTGTCCTCAAACCTCTTCTGACCCAAAGTTCTGCTCCTGCCTCATCTATCAATTTTTGAAGCACCAAAGCACAAAGCTCCTTTTGTTAAAAAAAAAAAAAGCATCTGTTGATAGAATCTAGCTATCCAAGAGCCAGTACGTAAAGGTATATCTCAGTAGGAATGCTGTCAAATGTCACCTGCTCAGTTGGACCTTAATAAAAAACAGAATGCAGAAAGCTAAGTCTCAGAGACCAATGTTTGGAGATATCATCAGCAGGGAGTGCCTTCAGACAATTTCTGAAATGCGTAGAGGGATCCATTTTGTCTTTAGGAACCTTGTAATATTTCCCTCTGAGCTCATTGATGTTTGTAACAAGCAACATTGCTAAGAACATTATGCAGTTGAGGAGAGGGGACCAGGGAATGGAGCTGCCTCCTAAGCAAAGTGAGTTTCCATATGCTGACTGTAAGAGGATTCACAGAGAAACTACAAGTTTTCCTGTAAATAATTGAAGCATTTAGAATCATATTACGGGAATATGGTATATATTCAGAATATCTGAACATAGTTTGAGTGTCAATGTTCTGGTGGTAGGAAACACAGTTGAGAATGAACTGTGAGTTTCTATTTCTTCCGATCTGAGTCCCGGTGTGGCTGCTGTGAAGGAGGGGTTGGCAGTCCTCCCATCCTGAATGGCAGCCTTGGAGCAGCAGATCTGGGGCTGACATCGAGATGAAATGGTCTCCAGCTCAGAGCCCCTGTGATTAGTATTTTAGGATAAACATAGTGAACATGTAGTTGGATAAAATATAGTTGTCTTTATACATCATGTAAAGAGCAAGAAAGGTTCGTAATATTTATTTTATTTCGTTTTATTTTCTTATGGAAATAAAGGCTTACAAAGACTTAGAAACCTGTTAAAGCTTAACAGGTTAAAGTTGTTCATTTTATGTGCCATGACCCTGTGTGGCTCACAAAAACAGTGGTATAAACATCCTAAAGTCATAATAAAAATGAAAAAGTTGATGACATATTCTCTATTATTATACATTAAAAGAGCTTGCTTAATTAATATTTCCACAAATATTTAGATACTGTTTATGTTAGCTTCACAGATTATGACACAGCCAACAAAATACATATAACCAATTTTAGTGAAAGTTTTAGATGCTGACATGTAAAAAGACATAATGGTACGTGGGAATGAGTTTGGGAATTAGGAGGAAGAGCAACAGACTGGGCAAAGTCAGATAAAAGGCAGCAGAAGTAGTGTAGAAATAATGGGAGTATGGCAAATGTCTCAGAAGGGTCATTTTACAACCTTTCATGACACAGTTGTTAAGTGAATCACTGCAATTGTTAAGTTAGTAACACAGTTTTTAAGTGAATTTGGTTTCCCTGTGGACTTTGCTTGTCAGAAGGTCACAAAAGGTGATCACCAGTGGTGAGATGCAACTGGTTTTACTACCAGTTCGGTGTGTGCACACTTCATGAGTTTTCTAAACTGCAAGTATTGAACTTACCAGAAGCAGCCCGGGTGAGTAGGAAGGCTGTGGAGGCACAGAAAATAGCTGTTCTGCACAATTCAGCTGAGCTACAAAGAAATAAAAAAAGAAGGGGATATAGGAGAGAATAGGCCAGGGACAGGAATGGGCAGGGCCAAATGCTCATTGCCACTATCACTTCACTAGAATCGGTGCATCCAGGCTGAATATCACTAGTGGCGATTACATGACCTTGGGACTCTGCAACCCATTAAATATGAGTCAGTTGCCAAGTGCCATGGATGTTGCAATAGCTGCAAGTGTGAAAAATGGTCAAAAGACTCTTTTCAGTGCGGTTGTAACTTTGAATGGTTACTAAATAAATGGTTCTAAGTTAAAGACTACCTGTAATTAAATTATCAAAAAAATGATTCAATAAGCCTTTCAGCCTTAAAATGTGGAAATTTATAATAAATCTGCTGTTTATTTCTGTCAACCCTGACAATTTCAAATTACAAATATTATCACACCAAGTATGTAATTAAATACAAAATTGGCCTTCTATGGATTTCTTATATATCTTGAAGAACGTGTAACATTATAGTGTCTTTGAAGTTTTTCTAAAATCAAAATATTTGCATTTTAGTACAACCTCAGAAGGAGAACATCTTATTTGTTGTTATTTTTATTGGATAATTATCTTAACTCTCTCCAGTTTGTTAATATCTCACAAGAAATAAAAGTTATCAATTATTAGTCCACATCTGCATACATTATACCATGATGATACATGCAGTATTTCAGAAATTAGGACATTCTTCAATACAGATGGGTAGAACTATTCTTATGGTTACTCTCTGCACTTTTCTATTCCTTATGAAAAAGGCATAAATTGTCTTTCTCATCCCTGCAATAATTCTTCAGTTCATATTCTTTTGCGAACAGAAAATATCATAAAATAGATTTTCATCTCCTTTGAAGTTTATGAAAATAAATCCATACAATCTGGCTACATTAGAGAGGCAGTATTAATGCAATAGTCATGTTTAAATTACTCTTTTTGAACTTTTTGCCATGAATATTACACTTCATTAGTTCATAGTGACCTAGATCCTGATTGATTTTTATGAATTATTGTCTCACTGTCTTTACGTAATAGGAAAATTGTTGTTTATCTTTTAACAGAATATATTTTGGGGAACATCACTTTTCTTCTTTGCAAAAGAGCAGTCACTCAGAACCATTAAAGAGAATTTCTCAGAGCTGCTAAAGAGCCATTCCTTAATTATATGCAGGATATTTGACTTAATCTTAATCTATGGGTGTGGCTTAGTTGGCGTGGCTGAGGGGGTCATGTGACTGGGTGGGCAGTTTCTGTAAGCAGGACAATAAAGATTAGGCTAGAAACAACACCAGAATGTTTTTTTTCCTGCCTTCCTTATAGGATTAACCCTGTAAAGTGGAAAAAACAAAACAAAAGGAGATTTCTTCTAACAACCGGTTTTCCGAGCTGCTTAGAAAATTTACTACTGGTTCTAGCTAATAGGCTAGAATCTACTGAATTTCATATCTGACTTAACCCAATCTAGAAACAGGATTATTTTATCTTTTATGTAATTTTTTCCTGTTTCCTAGCAATGAATATGCATAGATATACCAAAATGCCTGCCCAATGCAATTCAAAAATTATTTTTCCTGATGTGGTGCCCTCTACGTAGATGTTTGAGATAGGAAGAGCTTGCCTTCATGCAGAAATAAGCAAATCTCTTCCTCAATAATAGGCATAAACAAATGCAGGGCATCTGATAGACTGCCATTTCAGAGGCTGTAAATACATTGAGGTGCTTAAAGAAATTATAATTTCATCAATCGAAGGAACCAATGAGAACTGAATTTAAATCTTCTTATTGCAATTGCTTGAGAGCTGATTACTCAAAGTACTGATTGCTACAAAGCTATTAATCTTCACTTCTATTTATTACGTATACCTATGATAAAGCTTTGAATTTTTTTTAATTGAAAGATGGAAACATGTAAAATAGTTTCTCATTTATTCCAATGCTAATAATTATAATGTAATTGCAAAAGTCGAGTTTATGTGGAGCAGCTTATATCCTGCAATGATTTCTTTAATACCATCAAGTAACTATATCTGCCTATCTCAGGTCAGTGTGTAAAAAATGTCAAATCCAGTCCAAACATCTGGCTGACTGTATGATAAGGCAGACAAAAGTGCCAAATCCAGTTTGAACATCTGGCTGACTATGCAATGAACAAAATAATTCTGAAGCAGACTTACTCACATGTAAGCATATGCTCATTGGATATTCTGTCATTCTTTAGCACTTTGCCTCATGGAGAAAAAAAACGAACTTAATGTTAACATGTATTTAGATATCTCTAGAGGTTTTTTTTTGGAACATAGCCATTTAAAAAAAAAAACACTGTTGGTTGAATTTAAAACAGTATGCATGCTGCTGGTTTGCAACTGTAATACCATTCCATGTTGTACTTCAGAACGAAGTTAAATTGAAGGTAAAAAAGATATCCTAAGAAAATTAAAAATTGATTAAAGCTTTCCAAGCAATTAAAATATGATGCTATTTATTTTCAGTTTTTCTACTTTTAAGTAGCTGCCTTAGCTTTTTATGCTTTCATTCAGCTTGACAGCAGGCAGCGAAATGGGGTGGAATTCTAAAATTACTGGAAAGATTCCAGGACAAGTTAGAAGCCTTCAAAGGGCAATAAAAGTAGATGGTATAAAGGAGAGGTATTGAAAATTTACTTGCATATTCAGATCCTAAAATAATTTATGCTCTTAATTCTTAAAATGTAAATAAAGTGCCAGAGGAAGCCATTTTTATGCATATAGAAAACTTTCTCTGGGCCAAGTGCATCCTTGGCTCTTTCTGCAAGTATTCACAAGTAGCAATAGCACTTAGGCTTATATTCCATTTCACAGTGCTTTACAGCCATCTCTAAGCAGTTTACAGAATCAGCATATTGCTCCCAACAATCTGGATCCTCATTTTACCCATACCAAGGGTATGACCAGCTGACGAGAGCAAATAAGAATGGAATGCTCAGTCAACCTTGAGCCAGTGGGAATCGAACTCTGGCCGTCTGCACAATTAGCCTGCAATACTGCATTCTAACCACTGCTCCAGCATGGCTCTTAAAGTACCACCTAGTTCTTTCTGAAATAGCATCAAATAAATAGGTCTGATGGTTAATATTTCCTGCGTTATCCCATTACGCTTTATTCAGACCAGTGTGTGGTTTCAAATGATTTTTACACTGCCATTTTCACCAAATCAATGGAACTCTTCGCTCTCTTTGCGGGACACCCCGCCTCCCAATCATCTGAACACATGCACAATTTTCCATGCATTTTTTTTTTGAAGGAAATGAAATTATGTGTTGGGGAGGAGATTACTGGATCTAGGATATCATGTAATCCGTTTTCAACATTTGTTCGGAATCAATTTAATTCAATCCTTTATTATCAATGCACACCATGCATGCAGCGAAATTGAATTGAATCACTAATAGCAATAAGAATCCTTGGACAGATTTTAAGTTGGAAAAAATAGAAATCAGCATGTCGAGGGTATATTTCCTTTCAAAATATAAAAGCCAAACTCTGATCTCTGTAATGCCACAGCAATTCACGATGGATCTGATTTGTATTTACTGTATGATATAATTCAAAGACATATTTTATATGCTGTTTGTCACACTTTCTGTTATAGCTCAGTTATTCCACTGGAAGCTCATCTTTCAAAATAAAATTGATCAAAATTGTTCAGTATTGTAACAATCCAGATATGCTGCTTATTTTAATATTTTGTTAAATATTTTAACCAAAGAAGAAAAATCAGCTCTTTATGCCACTTGACTGCACTTGAGATTAACATAATAACACACTAATCATATTTTTGTATATATTTACATTTAGAATTATATATTGTAAATGAAAGCCATTATCTTGGAACATAGCATCCTGAAGCATAATCTCTTGTGTGGTAACCTTACACCAATGGCCTGAATGATTGAAATAATTGTAAGAGTAAACTAGGAGCTTTCATTAATTACCTCATTACACCAGACCTTGCGTAGAAATATATGCAAATTTATCTCCTGGGACAGAATACATTTTCCAACAAATTTCCTATAGATGAAGTTGCTCATTATTAGGGGGGAAAAAACACCAAAACCCCACCCCCACCCCCACCCCCAAAAAAACCCCAACAATCAAACAACACAAAAAACAACCAAATGTGTTGGTAAGACTATTATTTTTGCTTAAGAAAATGAATTCTAAATAATCTTTTTAAAGCATATATAAGGTTTTATGTTGTTTTTTATATATAATTTTTATTAAGTTTCAAAAAGAAAATGTGAAAATACAAAATTATAAATATAAACAGGGAATAATTTTTTTAAAAATAACACAACCCTCCCCTCAAAATGACATATAAAGAAATAAATGTTATTTCCAAATTTCTTCAATACAAATATAGTTATAATCTAAAATACTCTCTTGTTTTAGATCAACAAGAAAATGGAAACAAACTAAAATATAAAAGATATGCATACCAAACAGTTAAATATTAACAATGCATAACATCATAATATCACTCCAAATAAAGCATGTAATCCATAAAATATCATGACAATTCCAGAAATACACATATTACTAAATATTTCTATAATCAAATATCTATAATAAAACACCCTCTACCTTAAGTTTAAACAAATACATAAAAACATTAAATAAAATGTATATCTATTAAACTCTAGCAGTACACCATAAATCATCACAGATCTAATTGTCAAATCTCAAAATCAGAATTTCATACTTATGGTCCAAAATCGGTTTCCATATAGAAAGAAAAGTCAAAATTTTATCTTTGATCAGAGATATCACTTTTGCCATTTCAGTCAGTTTCATTAGCTGCACAATCCACTTTTCCATTGTGAGAAGGGTGAACATTCTTCCATCTCTGTGCATAAAGAAGCCTTGCATCAGCACAAGGTTCTCTGTTGTTGAGATGATACTGAGTCCTTGTTTCTATTCAGCAGAAAGGTGATACCGTGCTCTTGGGGCCATTTAGGGATGGTGTAGTTTAGAATTTTAATGTCTGTCTTAAAGCAAGCAATAAAAAACTCAATAGACTTCTGCCACTTTCATTAAATACCACTACTCAGCATATGGTTGAGGGCTTGACCAAGGAGGATAATCATGAAGGAAGCAGGTTGAGGAGGTCCTACTCAACTATTTTTATTTACAAAGGATCATACTGGTGGTTTTTTTTTTGCTTTTGCAAGTACAGATATTCATTTCTTTATAATACCTCCCCAAAAAATGAAAATAAGTGTAGTATTGATGAATGATTTATGAAAATAAATGGAAAGCAAATAAGTGAACGACAAAGAAAAAAACCCATTAAAAGTGAAAATAAGCAGAGTAGTCAAATGGAAACATTCTCAGGAAATTGCTAGTAATACTCATTTCAAGATTATATTTGATTTATGTTAGCTTCTTTTGGTCTAAGCTCAACTGACGGGTTGTTGATGAATTGATGACATAGCTGTTGATAGGTATATTTAAAATAGGAGCAATGGAATATGATGAAATACCTTAAGTGCAAAGGAAAACTGAGATGCTTAGGTTGCTTCCATGGACTCAATTTTTCCCCTAAATAGTATCTTTAAAACCAATACCTGTCCTCTTGTATTCTAATGCCTTAATGCATTTGTGGTTCAATGTCCTATGCATACACCCACCAGCTTTCAAGCTGTTGAGGTGTTACCGTTTATATAAAATAGTCATTTCTGTTTTAAGGCAAGTCTTTAGGTTCCCTCATAAAATTTGCTGTACTGTGGATATTAAAGAAAAACAATGTATTGATCTGCATAGTAAATCTGAAGGTGAGATTCAGTTGACTTTGATTCAGAATACAAATCCAACCAATGCTTCCAGCATCTCTTCTGGGAAACATATGGACATCAATTAAAGCCACCACCAGTATTCAGATGTAGCTGGTTAACAGCTTGAGAACCTGGATAAAAGACCCTTGGTTAACAGCTTGAAAAACTGGTTAAAGACCCTTGGTTTTATCTTGCAACATACTATTTTTAGTGTAACTTGCACTTTTTCAGCAGAAATATAAATGTGTATATCTCAGAAATCTCATGAAGAAAAGGAAAGAAAATACTAATAAAATTAAATTACTAATTCCCTATTTTAATTCAAACAGATAAAGTAACTAAGAAGATAAGCCATTATCTACTTGATGCTAGTAAGAGCTGGTATCAGAGGATCTCCACATTTCAAAACAAAAGAAAGGACTTGGCTCATTTGAATCAATTTAAAATCATTTGAATACTGCTCATGCTTACAAACAAAACATGATGGATGTGCCACATGCAGTATTGGCTTTTTGAAACATTAACCAGGAAAATTGGCCCAAGATCAAATAACTTTTCCTCAAGTGACAAATTGCAATATCGTTTAATGAGGCTACATTTCTAACGAATTATGTGAGATACAGATTTCAAATGCATATACAACTGCAGTATAAGTATTTCTGGTTAGCTGTAATATTTGATAATTACAGCTGGATATTTTCAATTACAAATAAAGAGAACATGCATTTTTTAAAGGCAGAATTAGTTTTATTCTAATAGTTTTAAAGATATTATTGCACTATATAGATTTAAGAAATGAAAAGCAGCACAGCAATAAAATAGCTAAGATATACTTATGGTATAAAACTATTAAAAACCCACAGGACAATATTTTTATTAGATGTTTAATAGCAGCTACATGCAGTCATACTCTTCATCAGGCAAAATGGTTAAAATCTAGAAAAAGTGTACTGCAATAGAATTCTGTTTTTGAAAATATAAATTCTAGTTGTCAGTGTCATTTGTTTTTGGCTTTTTCCTCTATCTTTTTCATTATCATTCTAGAAAAGCATGATTTAATTAAAGATGCAACAAGAGACTATCACCAGCTTATCCCAATAGCAACAACTCAGGAAACAAAGAAATCTACTTCATGTTCCAATTAGTCAACCTGATGCCAGCTGCCACTACCAGTTATAGTAGCAACTGGGTATCTAGAATTCTTTATCTGTCCCGAATACCTACAGCATCTTTTTAAAAAAAAAATAAATCATGGAGATCTACTTTTACTACTGTTCTATCATTGAACAACTATTGAGTTGGCTGCAGTTCTTAAATAAGGAGACTCACAGTTTTCAATTAGAAGAAAGCTGTTAATTGTGGAAAGGAAATTGATGTTAGCATCAAATACTTGATTCACTACAGAATCTACACTACACTACTATTGTCTTGAATATTTTAAAATTTGAATATTTTAAACATCCTTCAAAATGTTAAAACATATCATTCTGGAAGTGAGAATATTACCCAAAACAGTGGTTTACTTTAATCATGTCCCTTGTCCTGCCCCTGTTATTAAAAAAAAAAAAAACCCTTCCAATACCAGTGCACTCTAAGAATAGCATGTTCCTTTGATAACTTTGGCCATAATGATCCTTTAAAGTTTTCATAAGACTAAATCCAGCTCTTTCTCTTGAATTGGATTTAAACAACACCCACAATCTAATTAATTAATCCATTTGGGAAGATTGTACAGTGTCCTGAAACATAAACTAGTTAAAGAATCTAGGTTCTTCCAGCATATTAAATTATGCCAATATTAGCAAATTTTGTTAGGTCTGAATCTTCAAGATGATTAGTGGATGGGAGGCTAAAATATATGAAGAATGGTTGCAGGAATTGGGTATTTCTAGTTTAATGAAAAGAAGGATTAGAGGTGACATGATAGCAGTGTTCTAATATCTAAAGGGTTGCCACAAAGAGTAGGGAGGTATAACCTATTCTCCAAAGCACTGAAGGTAGAACAAGAAACTATGGATGGAAACTCATTAAGGACATAACCAATCTAGAACTAAGGAGAAATATACTGACAGTCAGAACAATTAATCAATGGAATGACTTGCCTCCAGCAGTTATGGGTGCTACAACAATGGAGGTTTAAAAAATAAGATTGGACAAGCATCTGTCTGTAATGGTACAGGGTTTCCTACTTGAACGGGGGTGGGTGGGGGTGGGGGTGGGGGTGGAGGTGGACTAGAAGACCTGGTGGAGGTGGACTGGAAGATTCCTTCCAACTCTGTTATTCTGTTATGTTATCTGTTATATACACATTTCACTGCATTTCGTACCATGTATGACTGCGCATGTGATGAATAAAATTTGATTTGATTTGATTTGATATCTGCAACTGGTAGATGTTAATACAATCTGGTTGTGTGAATCCAGCCTGTGAATATAAGCTGCAAATGAACAATTGTGCATCATTTTCATTTTATTGGCAAAGGCCCACAAGTTCTTCTGGTAAATGATAAGATTCATTATTCACCAGTATTCCTGTTGGCAGTCTTAGCAAAAAACCCTATTGTAAGTTGTCTGGTTTCTCTCTGGGAATTTGTATTGTAAATTAACTAATGAATAACCAAAGGAACAAAAAAAAAAAACCCAAAATGGAAAAAAAAAACTTTTTGTGATTTCACATAGTACTCAATAAAAAAAATTGTTTTCTTGTCATAAAATTTCTCAAAACTTTTTCCACAGCTCCATATTTTTATGAGTTTTCCTGTCTGTGGGCATATGTTCCTTGATTTTATGCTCACATTACAATGGTATCAAAGCACTTCTAGCTGCATGGACCCATTTTTTATCCACCTCCAGCCTTCTGTTACTGGAAGGCCTGATGCAGCTGATGGAAAAGAGACTGGATAATGGGGGATAATTTAGGGAATGTGTGGTCCAACATGGTCCCAGAAGTTGAAAGCTCTATGCTTCATGGTCCAGTGTGGCAGCCAAGATCTGCTTTCATGACTATTACAAAGATAGAATTTTATGTAATCTACTTGTGCCAAAGTTCTTAGGAAATGCAGAAACCAGATTCATAAAAGTGCTCATTATTTATTGTGTTGCAAAAATAACAATACCAGGAGGCAGCCCAATAGGCCTTTTAACCGCAATAAGGAAGAGCTCAATCAAACTCTGAGGGCCAATTCATCTAATATTTATTTGGCTCAGTAAAAATAAGAATCACTTGTGGGGTTTTTTTATATTTATTAGCAAGAGAAAAGTTGATCAGCTGACATGAATCTCACCAAAAGGCATAACTACACTAATCGCCTTGGGAAAGAACATTATTTCATCTCAAGATTACAAATTTTCATTTGCACCACTCACACAATAAGCTGCTTCTGCATTTTACCTCAGTTGATTAATGGTTGCAGTTATCATATTTATTTTTGTTTTACTAACAGTAGAAGAAGTCACTGAAATCAAGTCAAAATCTCCCCCCCCCCATTCCATGACATAGTTAGGGGGCAAGATTCACCATTTTATGAGAAGACATTGTCAGCTGCTGCCTAACGCTTGCTTGTGGTTTGCTGCTATGTGGAGACAGTTTCCCATGAACTGTGGGGGGGGGGGGGGAGGAATGAAAGCAAATGCTGTATCACCTTAAGATGCTACTTCAAGGTCACCCAGATGGAAGAAGCTGCAGCTGCATTATGGAAACATCTTGTCTAAACTGGAATGGCTATGGGGAGTAGGCAATGGGAGTCAGTTAAGGATGAGAAAAGTTGAACTTAGTGATTTTGGAGTGTGATTCTCAGTTCTGGTTATGTATTACTGTAATACACTCGACTTCTAATGAAATTATACCTTTCAAAACAAATGGAGCCAAGGATTGTTTCTGTTTAGAAGTTCAGGTTATGGCAAATCTGACAGATTTTCCTTCAACTTTTCAAACAATTGTTGTTTGTCAAAACAATTAGCAATTGTTTGACAAATGTGCTCATACTTGTAATCCTGAAAAGACAAGATGCATATGGGATGGAAATTGGAAGAAAAAGGTACTTTTTCAGAACTAGAACGATATAGTGTCATATATATATATTATGTCCCTAAGAAGCTGTGTTGATGTCATTTGCCTTGTGATCTCAGCATCTCACTAATGATACCAATGTGACATAATTTGCATTCATCCCAATACAACTGATGCAAGTTACATCACTTTGTGCAATGACATGATTTGCATGCTATTGCTTCACTTCCCCACATTCATATATTAACTATACATATATTTATATACGATTGTACTCAAGTGTTAAATATGTTTATTATGTTTCCCATTACCTTTGCAAGGACATTAGGCTTGCATTCTGACATGAGACAACTATTATGGGATACGACAGTGCCCTATTAAACTGGAGACTGCTGCTGTTTTAAAGTTAGAAGGAAAAACACCTATGGAACATTTTCTTTGGAAGCCACAGATGCAAATTGATTGCTGGATGATTAAGGAGGATTGAAAGGTCTCCTGATTAAACTCTCTTTTTTTTTGGTAACCAATAAGCCGCAATTGGCTGGATTCCATATACACGTAGTTCTAAAACTAATTTACAAAACAATAAGGTCTGGATTCACACAACAAGCCAACTCCAAACCAACCAGACCATGTTGTAGGCTTAATGCAATGTTTAAGCCTTGGCATTAAATCAAATCCATGAATGGGATGCTTGGAGGGGGAGGGGCGAGGTCATTTAGGCTCAATCCCGTGTCCAACACAAGCCCACAAGCTTCCACAAGATCTTCAGCTACTATTGGGAGGCCTTCAATTTACACAGGATCCTGTTGTCTTCTAATTACCATCTGTTGCACTCTCAAACAGCTCTTCCCTGTAGTTGGTCACCTAAAACCAGCTTCTGGGCCATTTTCATCCATGCTTCCTAGACCAGGGATGTCCAAAAACTTGGCAAAATTGTGGACTTCAGCGGGGGAATTCTGGGCGCTGAGGTCCACAGGTCTTAAAAGTTGCCAGATTTTGGGAGAGACAGGTAGCCGGGGATGGAACTATGGGGCACAATTTTCAGAAGAAAGCAGAGATCACCCCGATCCAACTCGCATTTTCCCTAGGTTGAGATGCCCTAAGTACGGTAACTTTTAGGATTTAAGGTCCTACCAGATCCAAATATTCCTTCTACCCTTCTCAGGCTCTTCATCAGCCAAGCGTGGCTCAAATGAGCATTGCATCCGGACAAGGATGGGGAAACTCATTAATGCAAGGGATACGACAGCTCCATGGTGATAAGAAGCAGCGAGGAAATGAACGGTTCTGTAGCCAGGGCCAGGAGTGGATGATAAGGCGTGGAAGACTACAGCCAGGAAGACGAAGATGAAAAGAACAATTGAATAGCTGCCTCATTCACTGGAGACCATCCATCCTTAGTGCTGACAGGCAGGTCTATGACAGCTGGGAGAGAGATATTCCCATCATGCAATTCAGCCAGACTTCATGGAACACAGTTTCTGTGCAGCCCACGCCCCCCACATGTTGGCTTTGTAGTAACAGATAACTTCCTAAAGAGATAAACTTCCTAACATATAAACTTCCTAAAGAGAAGCATCTGATTATCTTGGTTTAGCACCAGATGGTCTCATTTCCCAAACTTTTTCCAAACAAAGCCTCTTTCCCCCGCCGCCTCCATTTTTTTTTTCAAACCTCAAATTATTCAAATTCAAAATATCCTTGCTAACAGTCCCTAAAACTTCGCTTTCTCTCAACTCTTCAAATTTATTTCTTCTTCTTTCCCATCCCAAGCCTTGAATTCCGGTTTCTGTTGGAAATCAAACCACTATTGCTTAAGAGCGACCCCTGCTGGGGAAATATTTTTTTAAATGGTCTCTTTTTAAAAAATTTGAATCCTGTGAATTCAGGCTATGCCAAAACTTCGGTTGTAAACTTTACTTAGTTCTTCAAGACCCAATCTAGGGTCTGAATCAACTTGAAAAATCTGATGGTAAATTGAACAGAATCCTGGATTTTTATTGTGAATGGCAATTTACGTAAATACTACTATTGCTACTAGTACTATAAACACAGTATGGTCAAGGAAGGGTTGTTGGAAATGTGTGATTCATTCATTTTTTGAAAAGGCAATATTTTCTACTAGCCAATAGACACAGCAATGTGTGTGTGTGTGTGTGTGTGTGTGTGTTACTATGGCTGAGATTTTGTGGTATCTTGCAATATTTTGCTCAGTTCACATTATATAGCAGTGAATTTTTTTAGTAAGCCACCGACAGTTGATAAATGTAAAATATAAGGTAGGTTACTTTTAGCCTTTTCTTTCTTAGATTGTGTCTTTAGTTTCTATTTCATCTTTTAAAGTTGCCTTTTGAAGATGGTCTTAATTGTGTGCAGACAAATTAAAGAAAAGAAGAGAAAGTACTTTAAACTCAGAGCTACTGATTGCCGAGGTTCCATTCCAAAAAGTTGATGAGGCCAGAATTTAAAAAAAAAAACAATTAAAATGATGTCCACTAAATAAATGGATTAAATACACAAATTTATTCATTTAAATCAATTAAATGGATACTTAATACATACAAATCCTTCCAGAGGCTACGTTTTTGGTGAGGTCTTTGGTAGGTATTTGGAAGATGTATGTGCCAACTTGATTTTTAAAAAAGGTGGGATAAAAATCTAATAATTCTAATAATTTTGATGGAAGGGGTCCAGGAGTTTCAGAGATTCTGGGGGATGGTCCCAGCAAAAGCTCCTGATTGGGTTCCCATTGCTGATAAGATGGAAAACAGAAGAACAGCGATAAAGATCCAAAACAGGATGCTTAGGAATTCTTGGAGTCGAAGTCCACCACTCTTAAAAGTTACTAAATTTGGAGAGCCCTGCTGAAGCTAGAAGGTAGATATTTTATTCATGGGGCCATCAGAAGTCACACTAACTGTTAATGGCCAGTTGCAGTTGAAACACGTGGGTGAGATTTTATTGGAGGAGATACAGAGTTATTGGTAAGAAATGGCTGGAAGACAAATCCGTGGATCGCTAAGTACCATTTTCCAAAACGATGTTAACCATCTAGAAAGGATCTTCTGAAAAACAAAGAAACTCTCCAGCAGAGAGAGCTCTTTTCCTACTTTTCGGACACTTTTGGTTCTTGCTTGCCTTATTTCCAAGTGTACAAATTACACAAGGACGGCTGTGCGTCCTTCCCATTTTTAATTCACTCTTAGGAACGTGGTAGGTGTTCTATTCGAAACACAACTTTCCATTACGAATATTGCTTTTTAGCCCTCTGCAAGTGACCATGACTGTTTTTCCACCCCAGCGCTGGCCAGCTTGTATATTCTTCATTGAAAAGATTAAGCAAATGTTAATTTGAAAGTTGTTATAGGCAGGAGGAAGGACACCAGGTTGGGGCACCCAACTTAGACGGACCTAGGCGGTAGACGTTTTTGTGACTGAGGTAATCTGAATTTTAGCACCGAGAGCTAACATTAAGGAATTTTGTTCTACTTTTAAGAGATGCTCTGTCCACTATCATAAGTAGAATTTGTTCTACTTTTAAAAGATGCTCTGTCCGCTACCATATATATCATACATACATGTACAATCATACACTTTTATGTGCAGCTTTTGAGAAGATAATTGCTTTATAAAGGTATAACTGGGGGGGGGGGGGATGACGCCTGGCAGCTGCCTGGACAAATCCCTGCAGTTTTATTGACAAAATTTCAAAAGTTGTTTGCCATTCCCTTCT
>JAEANM010008515.1:0-16958 GCA_017656035.1 Myanophis thanlyinensis | reverse complement strand
AAGGAGCCTCTGGTGCTTATATATTAGAAATTGAATTGAGGTCTATTCAGGAAATGACCAGCAGATGGTGCTGTTATTTTAAGATGAGAAAATTCAGGAAAAAACAAACAAACTCACAGAGTGGGTACAGAGGGTGATTGAGCCAAACCCTCTGAACTAAAAGTATTAACTAATTGGCTAACTGCTACTTGTAAATGTATAACTGGTTTTTGTTTTTTGTTTTTTGATATAACACAGAGAACAGGCAGGGAGATTAACTTGGAAGGTAAGCTTGAACTTTTTTTTTTTTTTAACACAAACTGGGGTAACAAATAAGACACCCTAGTGCCAGATAATCAAAACAACCAAACAAGGAGTGAAGGAAAACGAAGGAAATTGAAAAAGGGCATCAATCAGTAAAGAAAGGAAAAACTTATTTTAAAATGGTTTCAAAATGGCGGGCGCGTGTTTTCGTGCCCTTTTCCAACGAAGAAGACAAAATGGCAATTTTGAGCTTGAGGCAACGAATGGGCACCCGAAAAACAACAGTAACAAGCAAAAAAGGTCCAGAACTTAGAGAAAACCATGATGGTGTAAAATCCAAATCGCTCTAACACCGATCGGTCTGGTGGAGCCCAGCCGATGTGGAGCTAATTAGCCAAATCCAAGGAATTGATAACAGAACAGTAAACGGCTCTACAGCATCGGTCTGAAGTCAATCCAGCCGATGTGGAACATAGCAACTTTAGCAAGCCTGCATGAATATGTCCCAGCAGACAGCAGGGGCCAGCAACAGTGGTGAGAAGGCTTGCAACTCAAACGGAACAACGGAAGACCCACACACCCCCAAAAAGGAAAAAAATAGCCCCCCTAGAACTCACAGCAGGAGTGAAGCGTTTTGAGGTAAAAAACGGCTTCCCAGGCTGTGTGGATAAGACGGAGGGGGGGGGGTCGGGGAAGGAAGAAGGGGGCTGAAAAGCCTCTTCACACCTTCTAAGGGCTCCGGAGTAAAGATTTGGCTCGTAAATAAGGGCAATACTTGCAGGATTGAAGGAGAAGGAAAAACTTTAGGAAAGCAGGTTTTTTAGTGCTCCAGGTGGAAGTCAGATCGCTGTGACAGTCGAAAAAACGCTGGAGTGGTTCCAGCCCAGGCAGAAGCTTTTATAGTTTTTTCGACTGAAGTCACGTGACCTGTGTGTGCAAATTGGATTCCCAGACATTGGAGCATATGATTCCAACACGATGGAGAAGAGATAAGGGAATTACTCCTCCAAAAGACTTGGTACCTGTAATAAACATGATATAGAGTCAATATACTGTGAAGTCCTTAGTGCTCTCTGAGCTTTGTTTTCTTGCAGATGTTTCATTACCAAATAGGTAACATTGGTGCTAGTAGGGAGTGAGGTTTGGAAACCTCACTCCTTAATAGCACTGATAATGTTACCTAGTTTGATAATGAAACAGCCACAGAAAAACCAAACACAGAGAGCACCAATAATCTCACAGTTCAACCCTGTGCTACAAATACTCTATTGTAGCTTTTATCTTTTTAATTTTACCCAATTAATCCCATTTTAACATCTTTTTTCTGGATATTCAAATCAGTGTTATATTAAACATCTCTGTGATCAAGTTTCTGAAATTACTTTAGCAATGACAATGTTTCTAACTGGTACTGTTAGATAGGATAAGGAAGCAATTTCATTTTAATTTATATAAGGAGACTGGAGATTATATTTTAAAAAAGTTACTTTAAAGTAATTTTGTTATGCTGTGTACATTTTAAATAAACTCACTAAAATAATAACATACAATGCTTTATATATTCCAGTAATGCCTCTAACATTCACAGCAAGAATAATTACACTCAACAACATCCCAAATGATTTTGAACAGCCATATATTGAATCACTTCCTAAATAACGGCACTGATCTTATTCCTGGTGGCAAGGTGTGCCATGAGAGGGAAGCTCCTATAAAAATGTTTGACTTTGAGTCCATTCCCATCATACATCGGGGGGGGGGGAGGGGGAATGGACATTTTCCAAACTTGATTGCAGAAAATATGACTTCAGGAACAGAGTGGTCAATGCCTGGAATGCTCTACCCAATTCCGTTGTTACATCCTCAAACCCTCACAGCTTCAATTTCAAACTGTCTACTGTGAACCTCACCCCATTCCTAAGAGGTTTGTAAAGGGGGCATGCATAAGTGTACCAGCGTGCCTACCTCCCCTGTCTTACTGTCCCCATTTATTTGTATTTCCTTCCTTTATGTTCATGTTCATGTTTATACTTGTTATCTTGTATATGTTTGACAAATGAATGAATGAATGAATGAATGAATATACTGGTGCAAGCATAACCTGGATGAATAATTTTATTCAGAAGAAATAGTCACAGATAACTGGATCTCAGCTATGTACGACTTTATCACCATGACTTGCATTCAGAAGCCAGTTTGGTCTAGTGGCCAAGGCACCAGACAAGCATGAAAGCAGACAGGTGACTTTGGGCCAGTCAGCCTCTCTCAGCCCAACCCATCTCACAAGGTTGTTTGGGTGGGTGGCTAGGAAGAAGGTTATTAAGCATGTTCGCTGCCTTGAGATATTTATAAAAATAATAAAGCCAGGACATACATTTAAATAAATAAATACACACCAATAGGTAACATGCAGTTCACCACATTCTGCATTAGATGACATTTATGGATAGTATTCCAAGGCAATCCATGTATAGCATTTTACAGTAATCCAGACATGATGTGACAAGTGCACAAGTAATTACTGCTGATTTTCTGTTCCATAAAAAAATCATACTGGTATTTCTCAACAACTTGCTACTTAGCGACCATTCAAAGTTATGACAAACCCTCCCAAAGCTATTTACAACCCATTTTCAAAGTTATGACAGCCACAAACACCCCTACAGTCATGGATCATATTTGGTGCACTTAATAACTGGCTCAGCTTTATGGCTGTTTGCACGGTCCTACATTCACACGAACATGATTTGTGACTTTTTTGCTTGTTTCCCACATATACTTCGATCTCTGGCAAAAAAAAAACATCCATTGGGGAAAATTAATTTAGCAGCCACTTCAAAAAAATGTTTAAAAAAAACCAAGTCTACTCTGTGATGCCTCGGTTTATTACTGCAATGACTTACAACTGTAATTTTGGGCTCAATAACAGCCATAAGTTGAAGACTGCTTATAATTGGTATATTAGCTATATGCAAAGATTTCCTGGACTCATTTCTGCTTGACAGCAGGGAGAAACTCTGCCCTTAATTCCACACCAACTCTGTCATAGCACAATCTTAGCAAGAACCAGCTTTGACTTCTGAACCAAGTCACTCGGTCTTGCTAGAGTTAGGTCCTAGCATGTTGCTTCCCATCCAGACCCTTATAAGCTTTCAGATCAAGTCATGATTTCTACTCTATCTTCTGACTAGTCTGGAGATGTATAATTGAGTATTATTTGCATACTGATAACACCATATCCCAAGCCATTGAAAACTCTCCAAACAGCTTCAACTAGATGAAAAGATGGTTGACTCCCCCCTCCCCAGGTCAGTAGATACTGAAGTGCCATAGGGCTTGATCTCTCTGCCCCAACATATACACTGACTGAACTGGCCACCTAGGAAAAAGAAGAATTATTATGAGTACTCCTAACTTCCAATTCTTTCAGACATTACAAAAGGATTCCATTATTAACCACTGAAAGGTCGAACAAGACAATTAGAGTTGCATTCTCCATAGCCAAGGCCCTCCATAGGTCCCTGGTGAAATTGACCACTTTTTATCACTTGGCAGGACCTAAAAAGGTTAAGATAATCACTTCTTCCAGAATTTTAGTTGCCACCCCTCCACCTCCTGAATAAGGAGGGAAAGCTTGAAAACGAAGGTAATATTAATTAATACCAGACAACCCAATAACCCACTGGATCATTATTTCAGAAATATTTCCTTACCTAAACACAGACAGAATGACCAAGGTAGGCAAACACAGACAAAATGACCAAAGTAAGCAAAAAAAAAATCAGTGGGAACAGAAGCGACTTCTGACTTCAATGGCTTCCCCATTAAGCTTCCTTATGGAAAACTGGCTCTGAGTATCAGAAATCTCCCTTCCTTCCCTTGCCAGCCGGCAGGTAAAAGCTGCAGCTGGGTGAATGAGGGAATACACGAGTAGTTGGTGCAGTGCAAGTGTAGAGGGACTGGGTGTAGAAGGTGCAGCATTTCTCCATTGACACTGAAAGCTCCCACAAGCAAAAACTTTCCTAGTAAGAATATGGCAAGGAGCAACAGTAATCAAATCCATTCTTTTTAGGTTCCCCATCAACTTGTGGGAAGCTGTCAAGGAATGTTGAAAATGAGGATCGTGTGACTGTGGCTGACTAGCGCTGATGACCAGCAGCACAATGGTGCTAAAGCAGCCAAAATTTCCCCACATTTCATCTCCTCGGGAGTACAGGGCCTGAGCATTCTGTAAGCTAGCTCATTTGGTGTACATTTATTGAAAAGGTCTTGCTCTATGATGCAGTGTTTCAACCAATTGAAGGTTGGTAAGTATAAAATGGATGTACTGTAACAGTTTTATCAGCATTCACAATTGCCTAGGCCTAGGCTATCAGATGCCCCCAGCCTGTATATATACTCTCACCAGGAAGTGAAGCAGTCTTAGATTACCGTTCAAAAAGCTCACCTCACCAAGCACACTGTCAATTTCCTAAAGATCAATAGGTTAAAAACTCTTTCCAAATAATATTACAATATGTCACCTTCAAGACTTTAGATTCTGTCCATCCAATTCCAAACAAATGCAGTGATTTTAACACAATAACCCATTAATGGATCTTTCCACTTGCACTTCCCTAAAAGAAACTGAGTCATTTTAACAGGGGTTGTCAGATAATTCTTTATGGAACAATGATAGAGATGTAGCTCTGCTTTGCCTCTTTGAATTATAGGCTGAAATTTGGAATGATGACCTAGACAAGCCCACTATTCCCATGGAAGTCATTAAATTCTAAGCCTCCTCAGAACTATCCCAGGGATGAAGTGTTGAAATCATACAGGATAAACAGCTTTGATATACCAATCTTTGCCCTAAGGTAAGACTGACAGCTCAGGCAAGGATGCCACTGTGCAGATGACAGGGTGCTGCAACAGTAGCATCCCTATCTTGTTCCTGTATCTCAACTGCTATAGAAATGGACAGGTTTATAGATAATATATCTATGATTTTTTTAAAACAACACATTATCTTGGAAAGCTATTAACCAGCCCAGATTCAATAGCACATGATGGATATTCAGGATGCCTATTGAAACATGGGTAATTACAAGTTTGAGACATGAGCTAGTACTAACAATGCCTATTTTTGCTTTCCAATATTTATAATCTACTATCTAAATAAGGTTATTGATTAGTGTAACTAATGAGAAATGTTTGTCTACTCCATATGTCAAAGCAAATTATTAGGACAAACTAGGAAGAGGATAGCGAGTAGGAAATAGAGAATATGTAAATCAGAAATACACAGTGAATTTTGCTGAATCCCAAACTGAATTAGACCACTCTATAGAAACTATATGTCTTTATAAATGAAGAAAGTCTGCCTTCAGAGCTTACAGAACTGGATGTAGACCTTCTTAAAGTATCTCATATTATTTGATTATCTTGAAGGATTCCAGAAATGCATTTTAGATAATGTCACACTATGGAGTCAAGTAGACCCCATTTTGAAGTTTTCTCGTCAACACTCTTGTCCTGTCTGTTGTCCTAGTCTTCTACTTAAGTATCCACCTGCCAGCCAGCTTACTGCTCCTTTCACTCTCTCTTCTTGACCCAAGTAACAAATGATCTTCAGAGTGAGGCGCAATGATCTAACTGCTGTAGCAATTGTTTGGCTTGCAGCTGCATAGATGGATACCATGATTACCTCACTCATGATATCTAGCTCTGAAGAACTCATTCTGAAGCATTTAATCCAGGAAGGAGTGATGGAACTGCAGTCATTGAGTAATAAGCAATGCAATATATAGCATGAGAACGCTGGTATCAATCAAGTGTTGTTTTCTATTCGTTCACCTAAAGCAGGGGTATCAAACTCACAGCCCATGGGATGGATGCATCATGTGATGGCCACACCTATGTCCAATTTAGCAAAGAGAGGAAAAGTTGTGAGATGTCACATAACAATGGCGTGACAATGCAAGTTTGACACTCCTGACCTAAAACTACCTCTTTCTCCAGCCTTGCTGACAGGATTATAACTCAAGAGTTCTTTTAATAATAAAGTATTAACACTTTTTAGAAAGATGCCCCTTCAAATTTTCCTTCCTTCTTATATCTACTAAATCTCTACACTTACCCATCATTCAACTTTTAATTAAGGGGTGTTACAATGTGTATTCTTTTCATAGAAATTGTCTGCCAAACAAGAGAGTCGTGTCCATGTGGTTGCAGATCCCACATATCTTTAAAAACAAAAAAAATCAAACCAAAACCATACTGTATCCCAACTATTTAAAATCTGGCAAAATGTATCTCTAAATATGAACCAATGTGACTACAAAAGTAAAGTTGTAGCATATTTATATTTAAAAATTTATACAGCTCCATCATCCAAACTACCATACCTATTTGCTGCATCTTGGCTTCTTCCTGATAACAAGGTCTCCTAAATTTTCAATTTATCCTGAAGTATATTTAAAAGTAAATAATTGTACATACTTGTGGATTTTTCATTATAATTAATGGGAGATATAAAGTTTTGGTTTCACCAATATGAATGACCCTGACAAATTGATTGGTCTCTGAACTTGACCATATCAAACTATATCCAGAATTATGTTCTAAAATCACATACCTATTTTAAGTCACTATTATGTTATTGATGAACTTCTGGTTTTACAGTAATATCAGGACTGAATCAGGAGTTTTCAATTTGCAGAGGGTCTCCACCATAACGATAAGATAGTCTAATTCTACTCTTACACACTTATCAATATAGTTCTGATCATTCTCTTCCTTTCCTAGCATAGATGGCATTACACTTGCAAGTTTCCATAACCATTTTTCAGCAGTATACAGGAGATAAGTCATTACTACAATCGAGTAATGTATTTTCCTACTTTTGGATGGTCAGTTTTGATCATTATTGCTGCCTTTCTCCAAGCAGGAGACAAGGTAGCAAGATGATGAATTAAGGGCAATTATATAATTATGAAGGGAGTAGCAATAATAAAGTGTCAATGATAATTAAGGAGAAATCTTAACTAGATGATAGAATTCAGTTACAAAGATGAAAATCTATTGCAATCATTTTCTCCTTTATTGACCTTACAAATATCAACTTTCCCAAATGACTAAGCTAAATAACAGGCAACAATTATAAAGGTTGCAAGTTAGTAGCAGCTGCAAAATGTTTTGCACTGTTAGGAAGAGATGCTTTGGAATCCTAAAAACACATCTGCTGTCCACAACATATTAAGGCAGCTGGGTCTTTCTACAGGATCTGTGGCTGTTCACTGCTTTAATGAATTGCAGTCAGGTGTTGTGTCTGTAATCACATATGTGCCAAAGTACCTATTCTGAGTTAACACCCAAAACACTGCGATTTCGGCTATCCAAGTTATTTTGGAAGGTTTTTTATGTACTGTATGCAAAAATGTTTTAACTTTCCTAAAGTGGAGAAGAGTCTATAACAATGAGTCAGAAAATAAGTCAAAACCCATGAATAAGATCAACAATGAGCCTGCAATTCAATTTTGATAGACCCACTAAAATAATTTTTATTTTGGGCTTTTTCTAGAAAAAAACTAGAACCACAAAAGAAGTAATCTAGTATTAAAACAAATGTAAAAGTAATTAGTCTTGATTATGAAACAAAAAAGAAAAGTAGTTAATCTGGTCAAGTAACATAGAAGTTTGGTTTCTAAATGTTATTAGGAGTGCAGAGAAGCATTTACCTTTTCTCAAAATGGCATCTTCTATACTTAGTGCATTGCTATTCAGACACAGACAGAAAATGCAGATTGTTGGTATGGATTGATTAATCAAATTATGTTATTCTTATATTCAATCTGTTTCCCCATAACCGGCAGGCTCAATGTAAGAGGTCCATTATAAACATGTAAACTCCTGAACAACCTCTGAAGAAAGCTTTCTTCTTTATCTACTTCTGTATATAATAAACATCTGAGATTCTGTTCCTGATGCCTTGACAATGGTGATTTCCAGACAGCAAAGGATCCCAGATACAATAGCACTTTGATCCTGGGATGTTGCTCAAAAAAGAAACAGGATCCAACTAGAGTCACCACACTGTTCTTCTGCAATCATGATAAATATTCTAGATCTCATTTGCCATGGGATATACATGCATGATCTTAATATTGTTAAGACAAAGACATTGGTTAAGTGATAGAAAATACTGAAGAGTTTTTCTGATTATCTCAGAATCTTCAAGGATATATGACATTTAAAAAAAACGTAATATATGTAGTTCCCATAAATGTACAGCTGTAACTAACTAGAACAAGAAACATGTTTACTGTAGAACAGCCATTTCCTTGTAATATCTCTGGAGACATGATTCAAGAAACCAATGAACTCTTGCCTATAAACAAGATAGGGAATAAAGCTGAAATCATATGCAGTTGTCTTATTGTGCAGAAAATAAAGCCTCTGTCCATGTCATATTTTATATATCGCCAAGAAATGTCATACTAGGATAAAGTGTGAAAAATAAGCATGCTCCTTGAACATACTTATAGATCCAGAAAGCAACACTACCTCAGTCAATTTTCTGGATTATTTTTCTACATAATTTCTTCAGAACTCTCATAAATCACGTTGAAGAATCTGATAACAGTCCAGAGTTCAGATCAGTTTCTCTACCTACACAGGCAGATTAGATGGTGTTGGAGCAAGTTAAACAAATGGAAACCACACCCTCTGGTAACACACTTCTCACCTCCATGATCAGGAGCCACCATTCTCTATTCTCTATTCACCATTCTCCTGGACAGAAAACAGTGTTGTGGGCCTATAAAAAGAACTTGAGCATGCAAATAAAGTAAGGAACCAGTGAACAAAGCTGCAAACTGTCCTGCATGTTCTCTCATTAGGAAAATCATGGCACTTATTTTTCCTAACAAGGGATTTCCACCTGGCAGTCCAAATGCAGTACCTGCGAGGGTGACTGACAATTTCAGTCACACTATACCTTTCCCCTTTTGTGGCAAGGCATCATCTGTACCATAACAACAACATGAACTGTAAAAAAATTACCCAAAAAATAAAGAGTTTCATATATAGTTTAAAATAAATTTCATAACAGTGAAAATGCTCAGAAATACAAAGAGAAGAGATCAAAGTAAATATACAAATATTTGTATATTTCAGCTAAAGCCTTTCACCACTGACACAAATCAACTTAGCTAAAAATGTGAGAAAGCCACTAATTTTGAAAGTTCACAGTACAGAAAAGGAATATGTTTAAGGAGACAAGAATATAGTACCAAATCTATAAGCTACTTTACAGCAATGGACAAATCAAACCAAACTGCAGCATTTTATCTACCATTATATGAAAAGTAACAGCTGTGAGATATCCAGCATATTATGGAAAACAATTTAATGTGCAAAATGATACAATAAGAAAGCAGAAGAACAAATTTGGAACTGAGTAAAAAAAAACCTTGTAAATATAAATATTGGCCAGATATACAATAGATTCAAATTTACAGAATTTATTTTCAGAATATAAAACATACTCAAAAAAATCCTCTGTCCAACAGTTCTTTCAAGTCAGTTAAGAAAATAAAAATCCATAATGGCTAAACAGTTGACTGACATGTAAAGGAAATACAGAATACCATTGGTAAGCAAATCATTTCAGAAAAAATACACTGTCAAGCATCCTTATTATAACCCTATCAAACTCTAACTAGCCACAGAAGATTGTGATTTTGGATAGGGCTTGCCAAATGTATTCACAGCTGAAATAATATTTGAATCATTTACATTTGAAAGAAAATAAAAATAAAACACAAAAAGCAACTAAAGAAACAAATTAACAAGCAGAACAAATCATTCTATTAAAATATTTACTACACAAAAACAAACTCTGGAAAAGAAAAGAAAATCTTGGGAGGTTCTAGAAAGGCCAGGCAAAGACAAGCACCACTGATACACCTAGTCCACCACTATGGACATAGGAATTTTTTAGAAATTTTAGAAATAGTAATACATCAAACCATGAAAAAAGGGTTTCAAATTAAGCTCGATTCCAGTAATTTTCTTAGAGACAACATAGTACTGTTGGCAATAATACTGAAATTGTTTGCCACTTTCTTCTTTTGGCACAAGGAAGGAAACAAATTGAAGAACCCAAATACAATGAGGAAGGGGATAGTAGTCCAAAATGTGAAAACAGTTTGAAGCAATATAGTTGTCATCAATTATACCTTTCAAACGATATTCAAAGGCAGTCCTATACACAATATACTATAGGCAGTCCTCAACTTCCAACCACAAACTGAGCCCAAAATTTCTGTTGCTAAGCATGACAGTTCTGTTAAGCATTTTGCAATCATTTTACAACCTTTCTTGCCTCAGTTGTTAAATAAATCACTGTAGTTGTAAACTTAGTAACATGATTAAGTGACAAGTTGATTTTGGTTGTCAGGAGGTCACAAAAGGTGATCACATAATCATTGCATATATACATGTCAGTTGCCAAGCATCCGAATTTTGATCATAGGACCACTGAGATACTACAAACATTGTGTGAAAACTGGTTGTCATTTTTTTTCAGTGAATTTAATTTCTAATGGTCACCAAACCAATGATAGTAAGTCAAGGACACCCAGTATAGTGCCCCATAAGCTGACATTTATATTAACTACTATGCAACATAACTTTTTCAGGTATATTCTGTAATGAATTAAGAAAATGTATTTATTTAAAATGCACATATTAAAATATTCCAGAATAGAATTTCGAGTAAACACATGCACATTTATACCACAAGACATTTATACACATAAGCTAGTTTAGAAAAGAAGGACTAGAGGAGATATGATAGCAATATTTCAATATTGGAGGGGCTGCCACAAAGAAGAGGGAGGGGGTCAACTTATTTTCCAAAGAACTAGAAGGCAAGACAAGAAACAATGGATAGAAATTAATCAAGGAGAGAAGCAATCTGGAATTGAAAAAATTCTTAACAGAGAGAACAATTAACTAATTGAACAGTTTGCCTTCAGAAGTTGTGGGTGCTTCATCACTGAAAGTTTTTAAGACACTGGAGAACTACTTGCTCAAATTGTATAGGGTCTCCTGCTTGAGCAGATGGTTGGACTATAAAACCTCCAAGGTCCCCTTCTAGCTTTATTCCGATTCTATCTTTGCAATACAAAAACTAATAACATACACAAGATCATAAATGTGTTTTCCAACATAATGTTAACAGGAATGTGAAATAATAATCTTCATTACAATGAAAGAATAAAAATCTATGAAGTTTAAAACTGTAAAAGTCAGAGAACCTATATATTTCTGTTGGTTATTTTAACTACAATCTGGGATTCTTTCAAGATTGAGGCAGATGGACATAATTTCAAATTGTAGACCATTTGCCTCTGATTCCAAGAGTATCTTATGAGAAGGCAACTGCTTGCTTCATTTGAAGTCCATTATCCTATCTAGAGAAAGCCAAAACAGTTAAATCATTTTGTTTAAATGAAGGTCAGAAAACTTGTATGATTTTAAGTCACGAATTGTATTAATCCTAATCCTAATATACTATTAGAATGAAAAAACTGGCATAAAGACCACTATGGATCTATCATTTTAAACTTTTTAAAAATGAAACTTTTATTCTAGAAGTTTAGTAATTTGGGATACTTATTACTATGTTCTACTACCAAATTTGTAGTAAGCTTGGCAGTTTTTATTCATTATTAACTATATGATACCTAATGGTCCCCAGATACCATTCAGTATGATTTGAAAGGCTCTTCTTAAACAAAAATTCGCCCATTTAGTATCTATTCTGTTCTCATAGAGTATGAACATTCATTTTTTTATATTTTAATTTAAAATAGTCACTGATTGTTACATAAGATGTACAACACACATATAAAAGTTAAGACTTTGTTGCTATGTATGCATCAGCCTTAACAAAGATTCTTATTTCCTACCCATATTTATTACACATATCACTTTGAAATCCAGGACACTCAAAAATAAAGTGTGAGCAAACATTTTTTTTCATTTAAGAGTCTGAGCACATCTACTTTCAACAGCAGAAAAGTAGCAAGTATAGTAGAAGTGTGACATTTCCACAAATGCTTGACTATGTATCATTTATTACAGAATATTTTACATCAACTTTTTCCAACCTGACACATTCCAGCTCATGCTTAACTACCACAACATAACAAGAGCATTGCTATGCTGCCTATTAATGATGGAAGATGTTGTCCAATATACTGGAAGACACACAATTGTGAATTTAATTTAGCCTTTTCTGAACGCTGTGTAATATCTTCTCACCCATGCTTTACTACTAAACAAATATACATTCAATATTCACTATTTCTCAATATTTTCCTCAAATATTTTCCTCTGATCTGCTAGAATTCCTTAGCAGCAAATGCATCTATCTGCCTATATCTAAATCCTTTATCTTTGGTTTAAGCTATTACATTCAATATTTTAGTAAAATATGCAGCATGACTACTATAGCACAGCTGAATTCAGTGCTAACATGTTATGTAAATCATGTAAAACATATTGTGTTCAAACTAATCAGAACTAAAACCAATATTTTCACTAAATAATATCTATATTGCAGGACCAGGAACCTGTTTCAGTATGTGCATGAACTGTTACATTTACCTCATATAATATGCATTCAAAGGAAGAATTTAATATTTTTAACAGCCTTAAGTCAAAGACTTAAAATATTTTTATTACACTTTTACAAAGTAAAGGCTCCATAAAGTATATTATCAAAAAACTAAAGAATAATCACATTAAAGCTATGGAAAGGTCTGTTCCTGTTTCTATTTCACTATCTGACAAAAAATATTAAATGCATAAGATCTCATAAGTCAAATAATGTTTACTGACAGATGCTTTTTCTCCCTGTAACTAAGGTATTTTTATTATTCATATTTGAAGCTCTTTCTCTGAAAAGCTCAAGCAGCTTCCTTTCCCAATATTTCACAATGATACTATGAAGTACATTGTAAGACTAGACCATAACTACCACTAAGTTTCACGGTTGAATGGCTATTTAACCTGGGTGTGTAACAACACATGTTGAGTTCAAACAGTAAAATACCCAATTCTGTCAGCTGCATGTACTTAAAGGACTATTTTAACCTCTGACAATTGTTCCTTATCATATCTGACATTTTACACAGGGGAAAACAAACACACACATATCCAAGCTTTTTTGACAAGTAGGAAAGGTGTTCACAGATCAACTTTCTATTTAATTTGAAAGATAGTCCTCTTGTGGCTTCAATATCCACAGAGCCCTAGACTTAAGTACAACTTTACCTAATTTTTTAAAAAATATTTTAAAAACTGTGAGTTCCATCATTGCCCACAGAAGCCTAATCCAAACATTTAGGGGATGCCTGCTTTCAAGCCCTCACACAAAGCTCAAAGAGCATCTGCGCTACCTTAGGGGAATGACATCAAAACTTTGCAAAGTACTCCCACCCCCTTAAAAACCAAAGCAAACCTGACCCGTCCCTTTAGCTTTTAGAATCCCGCGCAATGTGTCCGACTGAGCTAAACGGTAATAACTTTGCCTCCACAAAATCAAGAGAAATCCTCCTATTTCCGAGGTAATCACTTCCATTCGGAAACGACTAGGGAGTAGGACCCTGTATCAACGAAAAAAATAAACCAACCGGCGAGGAAACGCCTTGTTGACAAGCACAGTGTGCCTGAATTTCCTACACCACCCGAACGACCCCCTTGTTAGGGATGAGCCGGAAGACCCGTCCCCCTTGTACCTCCTCACCCACCCAGCCGCCCCCAGCAGTGCTTACAAACGGCCCTCCCCTCCCTCCTCTTCGCCGCGTTACCTTGCGGACCCCCTTGTAAATGTAGAAGTAAAGCTCCCGGCCCACATTGAAGCAGAGCCGGTCCCCGTTGCCACTCTGGTCGTTGACGTTGACGAAGGAGACCCGAACGGGGTTGGAGCCCTGCGAATTGAAAGGCACCCGGTTGGGCCGGCTGTACTCCGAGTGGCTCAGGAGCTTGTAGAGCCCTTCGCGGGTGGTAAACTGGGTCTTAATCTCGTTCATCTCCTTCCCTCCTCCCTCCGCCGCCATCTTGGAAAGGAGCATTCATCGTCTTCCAGTACCCGGATGAAAGGCCAGCGCGCAGACGCAGCAAAGGGGGAAATTGTTTCTCCTGTCTGAAAGCGCATGAAGGGAAGCTGGCGAAACGTTCGTGCCATGAAGTGGGAGGAGCGAATCCTTTCCCTGTTTACCGCGATGCTGCGCATGCGTCAACTGGGCCTGCCGCAACGGGATGAGGTGGAAAAAATTAAAAGCGATGAGCTTTCGGAGTGAAGGAAGTGATGGAAAGATTAAGAGATGAGCTTTCGGAGTGAGCATGCGCCGAAGGGGAAACTACTTCCTGGTGCTTTGGCGTTGTAATTTTGTATTAATAAAGGAAAGTTGCAGCAAGCGCTCCATAGGTACTTCTGTACGAAAATAATGCAAAATATATTGCACATATTCTTCGTACTACATTCTTAATTTATATTATTTAATGGTTAATTGCACTATATTCTTCATTTATATTACTGCACTTGTATAACAGTTATATCTTGCGGTTCAACTTTTGATTATTCAATATTCACAGATAAATAACATGTAATATGTACCTTTGTTGCTTCTTGCCTGCCAAGAATGGGGAGGATTTTCTGTATAAATGCATTTAGGAATACAATGGAAAGTTGCCACACCCGTTAGAATGTCTGTAAAAAAAAAATCACATCAAGATAAGGTAAATCACTTCGGAATTTGTTCCATCCTTAGTAAAACACATCAATTGAAAAACTTTTTAGGGGGAAAATAAATTAGACCGTGGCTGCAAAAGTGTTCACAGCCTCTTATAAGTAGGAATCAGTATATAAGCAATTTGTCTGAGTTAATTTAATTTAACCAGTCATATTTAGAAATATTTTCAACGAATCATAGCTGTGAAAACCAGCATCTTCAATGACATCCCGAAACCAACTGATAACCAATACAGCTCACATTGCAGTGGTGACATGTGCATAGTGGGAGAAGTGCCTGTTACTGCTTGCACCACTGCATTTTGAACCAGCTGTAGCTACTGGCAGGTCTTCAAGGGCAGCCTTGTTTTGTATTGTCTGATCCAGTAGCTTCATTTTTGCACTTTCACTTGCTATTGTTCCAAGTGGTACTTTTTACATTTTGTAACCATCTATATCTATTTTCCCTCAAACTGTATAACGATGAGGACTCCATGAAATTTACAGTAGCAGTACTGTAACTTGACTAGCCATTACAGTACAACTACAAGACAATTGTTTTATTTATTCATAAGACCTATATGGCTGTCGGTCTTCAGTCGCAACTCTGAGAGGCTCATAGCAATTGTATAGAACCAAAACATCACAGAAAAAAATGATAAAATACAATAAAAAGAAATAATGACAAAAAGAAAAGCCACAACCAATCTCCTCTAATACAGCTAGCACCACCATCTCCAGGCTCCAGCCTCATTCTATCCCAGCACTAGGGGGAAGGAGTAGCCTTTAGCAGCCTTCCAGAAGGTCAAAAGGCTGGGAAACCTGCTGAAGGGAGGAGTATTCTAAGAATACTAAAGGAAGAGAATTCCACCAGGTAAGAGTTACTATGGAAAAACCATCTGGCTATGTGCTATGTAGAGCTTTAAAGAAGATAATCAGCACCTTGAAGTAAAACTTGAAAAAAAAACTGGGAGTCAGTGCAACTCACACAATCGGGGTGTATAATAGGCAAATCTAGAGACATCCCAAACTACATACATGGTTGCCTTGTAGACCAGTTGTAACTTCCAACTGATCTTCATGGGCAGCCCCATATAGATCATGTTGCAGCAGTACAATCAGGAAGCGACCAAGGCATAAGTGAACATGAGCAAGGCCTCCAGTCCAGAAATTGGCATAATTGGCACTCAAGAGTTACCCTGGTGTAAGATGGAGGGCCAATAAATTTAATCAACTAATAAAATTAATCTTCACAAAAATGCCACAGCTATATCTGCTCCTTGAGTAGGAGATGGGAATCTAGGAAGACACCCTTCCCCAAGTAATGGCATGTGGAATTGAGCTTGAAAACAAGGGAAGACCTCAACCAGGGCAGTGATCTGATAAGAGGCAGCTTACCCTGCAACAGGAATGTGGGCATGACAAACATCTCGGAAGGATCCCACTTTAGCTTCTTGGCCTGTAAAGCAAGAGGGGGGGGGGAAGATACATACTTTCAGACTATTCCCGTAGGAAAAAAATGTGTTATGACTTTAGCTTGAGAGCAAACTATACATTAAAAAAAATGGGAACAGTTTGTGCACAACTTATACCCCATGCTTACCCATGATTTACTCAAGTAATCTAACATTCTGGGTCATCATTATAAAAAAAAGATAAAGATAAGCTCAGTTTCTGCTTTCTTCCATGTAGTTTTCTTGAAAGTGTTTTCACTCAGCTTGGATTTATATGATAGCCTAAATATGATTGTCTGCTTTGTGCTTGTGCTATGACTAGTAAACCAACTAGCTAAGAAGGAATGCTTATATATGCACTATCTGGGTTAAATATATCTAAATATATCTGTGCTCTTCGCACAGTCACTTCTGCCCTCGTTATCTCCCGCCTAGACTACAGCAATGCTCTCTACATGGGGCTCCCCTTGAAGAGC
>JAEANM010008514.1:1995-16959 GCA_017656035.1 Myanophis thanlyinensis | reverse complement strand
GTGACGGTTGTCGACCCAGTGAAAATCGGCTTTTCTGGGCTCTCCGTTCCCTGAACTGGGTCTTCCTCAAAACTGCAGGGTTCCTGCTAGTAACTAGTTTGGTGGGCCGGATAAAAAAGTCCAATGGGCCGCTGGATGTGGCCCGTGGGCCGTAGTTTGCCCATGTCTGTATTAAAACATCTTCAATTGTCCAATGAGCCAATCAGTTAAAAGAACTGAATTAAAAATGTTCCCTGCATTTTAAGCTAGGCAGATGAGATAAAAGGACAAAATTGGAGAGTCTATTTCACTAGGGAGAAAAAAGAAGCTTACTCTGAAGTAGGTTCTTAAGCTAGCAGAAAATAGCCACTACTAGTGTTAACGCAGCAAGTCCTTTAGGAGTGTTTTCCTCCTGTGTGAGAACACTTACTTTAAAAAGCAAAATGGTATAAAGGTGGATTAGTAGTTAAGCAAAAGCCTGAAATGAGACAGAGGCCAAGTCTTTAAACGGTAAAAGTAAAAGTAAAAGTAAAAGTAAAAGGCTTAGAAACTTCAGAGGTAATGCAAGTAAGAATAAGATAGAAAGGCCAGAGACTGAGCATATTATTAAAAGAATTTAAAATAGTTGTACTATAACCCAATGAACTGCAGAGTTTCACAATCAACCTGTTAAATTTAAAAATGTAGATTTGTAACAGCTAATGGAAGGTGAAATGGAAGATGGAAGGCTGAGTCAACCTTATATTAGCAAATACTAGCAAAACTATCAGAGGTCTATTTCAAATATTTTGAATATTTTTTTGACACACAAGTAAAAATAAATTTATTAAAGTACAGCACACTTTAATTTCTACCCAAGTGAAATACCTTACATTTAGTAGGCCTTTATACCATTTGGCTTGGCTTAACCACGCCTAAAAAGCAAAAAGATACAAATTCAAGTTTAGCCAATATGCATCTGTGCCAGTTCCATATGTATCAGTTTCTTTCATTTCTGCTCTACATAGAGTCTGAGTTACCATTGCAAAGTGAATATTCTTATATTTATATCAAAACATAAGATGGGCCTTAAAAACTAGATTCCCCTTTAGCCACTAGTGTGCTCAGTTCTAAACAATTTTTGAAACTCAAGGAAGATTAAAGTGCAGTTTATATATTCAGAGTGTTATTGCAAGAGAACTTGGGAGGGAAAAAAGTGACAGGAACAAATCAGTCTCTTTTTTGTTAGCCCAGAAAAGGTTGGAACATACCAATTACTTTTCAAAATCCAAATTTAATAATTTGGTTGGGGTAATAATATTTTAAAAACTACTCACTGCAAAAGTACTATGTATGATTAAAATCATCATTGTATCAGAATTCAGGTGTTCCAATTTCAAATTGTTTATATTTTTTGTCTTGACCCATTCAGGGACAAGCTATCATATCCTGCATATTAGAAGGAAAAAGTATCTTATTTTTTATTGTTACAATGGCAAGCAAATATTGTGTATGGACCTAGTGAAATGCAAGACAGAAACTTTAAGAAAACATCCTAATGCATTTCAAAATTACTCATGCCACTGGATTATGGGAACATGCTTTCATAATGTTTACATTTTGTTCTTTCTGTTTTACTTTTGTATTATTTGTACACCGCTTAGAACTTTTTTGGAATTGAGTGGCTTTTGAACTGTTGAACTGAATATATGATTAACCAATAAATTGTTCATGTTCAGTTTGAGATACAGGCAATCCTCAAGATACAATATTTAACAAACGTTCGAAATTATGACCGACCCTCCAAAAGTTATATATGGCCCCATTAAAAAAAACAACAGATGCAGCGGGCCTGCAGTCATTTGCCCTTTCGACCCACCACAGGGTCGTTGCAGTGACTTCCATCTCTTTTCCCCTCCCAACCCCCCAAAACCCTGTAGTGCTTGGACCTCTTTGCCACACAGCCATTACATCCCACACTTACCTTCTGAAATTCTACAGATCTCATGTTGTCAAAGGAGGGTAGGCCATGAGTCCCTATGCCATGCGGTAGTATTCATAATGTGGACACCATTTTGTCCCTCTTGTTTGTGGGCGAGACAAAATGGTGGCTGCGAGAAAAATGGTTTTATTTTCCTGCCTTAGAGAAGTCTGTACTGTGCTGCTTAAGTTTCTGAATGCTGCAGAAAACTTTTGTAGACTTTGGTAAGGCAGCAAAATGAAGCCGTTTATGGGCTATATGACAGCCACCTAAACTGCGGTCGCCATTTTATCCTGCCCATTTGTAGATGGGGACAAAATGGCAACCACCAGACAAACTGCTTAGTTTTTCTACCATACTAAGTTCTGCACTGTGCTGCAGAAGTTTCTCAGTGCCGCAGAAAAATTCCGTGCAGAGTTTAAGGGAGAAGAACAAAATAGTTGCTTCCTGGGACATGCAGTGGTGACCCAAATGTGGCTGAAATTGGGATTTTGCCCTGGCTGGGACAAAATGGCAGCTGCTTTCAGAACTGTACCAAAGCTGCCTTGGAGCTCTTCAAAAGGTAAATGAGGAAAAGGGTGTTTGGCCTGTTGAAATCAGGCCTAAGGCCTGGGAAGACCTGGTAGAAGCAGGCAATGGCCTGTTGGGACCCAAGGTGCGAGAAGTGGAGCATGGGGAATCTCAGGGGTGACGGAAGCCTTGGGTGGGCCAGGGCAGGCAGGCCTGGTCCTGTGCTAGGACTCCCATGACCTCTCCCATCCAGGAGGTGCCTCATGCTTTGGTGATGGCACATAAGTTTAACATTTCATTGTGGAGAGCAAAGATGGGGGAGATAATTAGGTGACATGTTTCACCTAACAACTGCTGTGACATGTAGGCCATAATAGACAGTCTCCATTATGGATATATCTCAAGGACTACCTGTATAAAGGTTGTGTTTTGCTAACTATGCTATATCATTTCTTATACTCTCAGTTTGCCACTTTCCATTTTTTTATTTAAACTTTCAAAAGAGAATAGGAATAGAGTAATAAGCCCCTCTGAGTCGCCTTGAATTGTGAGATAAGTGGAAATAGATTTAATAATAAATGAAATAAAATCAAACAGTAAATAGGCTGAGTGCTAATAGGAAATGCAAAATTCTGAACATTAGACAATTTTACTGATATGGTTTCAGTGACAATTATGAGTGATCTTGTAACTTTATATAAATTTCAGCCTAGACTACAGCTTTTCTGCCATTTATTAAACAGGGCCCCTCTGGATCCATGACATTGGTATTATTTATTAATTCACATCTATTTACAGCCATCACTTTAGCCATGTTGTGTAGAATTCACTGGAGAAAGCAATTATGCTTGGAAGAGTCAGTGGTAAAATGCAACATATTCAAAGAATACAGTGGCTGGACACCATCAAAGCTGACTCCAGCCAGAGCATAGAAAAGCTCAAATAGTACAAAACAGAAAGATGTGGACAGAGCTGACCCATAGAATCACCAAGAGCCGGACTTGACTGAATAGATATCATCATCATAACTTGAATTTGAAAAACTCAAATAGTGCAAGACAGAAAGATGTGGAAAGACCTGACCATAGAATCGCCAAAAGTCGGACTTGACTGAATGGATACCACCATCATAATTTGAATTTGAAAAACTAAAATAGTGCAAGGCAGAAAGATGTGGAGAGACCTGACGCATAGAATTGCCAAGAGTCAGATTTGACTGAATGGATACCATCATCATAATTTGCTGCCATAGGTTCAATAGAGAAAGAGGAAGATACTCACAGCATCTTCCTTTGTATGGTTGTTTCAATACTGCCTTCAGAATAAAGTGTGCATATACAAGTTTATGAGACCAAGCTGGACTGTGCAAAAAGTAAATAAAACTTCCAAGAGGCAAATGCCATTAAACAGTAGGCTGACTATTATCAAGTGTTAAAAATATACAAGAATGCATATGGAAGACTTGGAATTCACTGCTACCATGCATTTTTAAATACATTCAAGGAGATGCTAGAACAAATTCATCTATTGCATTATTTATGTGATACTCTTGAGTTACCATTTGCAATCTGAATGTGCCAGTGCCTTTTCTCTTTCTTCCTCAATCACAAAGGGAATTCTTATTGTTGCAAATGATATGAAAATGGTTTGTTTGTTTGTTTATATGTGTATAGGGTGGAAGGTTTGATGGAATATTACATGAACAGTTGCAGTATCCTGAGATCATGAAATCATCTTCTGAAAAGGAGGAATGGGATGAAATCCAGCTGGCCAATAAACATATTATTATTAACCAGAATTGCAGCTATGGATTCTAGAGGCTTCAAAAAATTGAACTATAGTAAAAGTCCACATAACTGAAGAATCTCTTTTTCCCAGAAAATGCATGTTGAGACTGGTTAAACTGTAGAATTAACAGCCTTTTCTTTTTCTAGATCTATTTTGAAATTATTTTTAAAAGTCAGAACAATTTTTATGTGAGACGTAAGTCAGAAAATAAAGTTACATGTTTATTTATGACACCATTTAAGAAAACTAGACTGAAAAATGATACACATTACTGAACACTAGAAGGCAGTACGCAATGTGCTTTGTTTTTATTGGGACTCATCAGGTTCAGACAGCCAGTAAGTATGAAACTGATAATATACTACTTTCTGGTGGTCAGTAACTTACAAAATCACAAAATATATGCTGAAATTGACCCCATTTCCCCCAAAGAATGGTAAAATCACAGAACTTCTAGATACAAGATAACAGCTTTATTTCTCTAGCTTAAAACTCAAATAAAAAAGGTATATATCACTCATTGAACAAGGGTTGAATTTTCTGATTTAGAATATTGCATTTTCTCTCCCAGAGACCTAATCCTATGGCAAAACACTTCCATATGGGAACTTCATCTTGTAACAAAGTCAGATATGATGTATCAAGTCATACTTCAGGATCAGATATCCTAGTGAGTCCATAAAGCTGGACTTCCAGTTTAGAGAAAGAGGTCTTTTACTGTGGTGTAAGTGCTTATTCATGATGAGGCCACATTGCTTTGTTTTCATAGTACTGTCCTCCTTGGCCATCCAAGTTTCTTTTCTCTTGGCTAAAATTGACTTAATCTCATATCCAAAACCTACTGTATTATTTGCATGTATTTCTGAATGTATTTCTGTTATGCCAGAAACTACTATATTTTAAGAGGTATGGAAGGAGCACAAGGACAAGGTCTCAGGTTCTTCCAGGGCACAAGGACAAGTTCACTTCTTCAATATCATTTTTACAGTAACTTATGCTCCAGCTTTATACTGTTTATCTGTGAACAGAAGTCCTTTCTACCTTGAGGACAATCTTAATTGTTTCTTGCTATCAGGTCAGAATCCTAACACCATCAGAAGAGTTGCAAAACTTATCTCAGCTGTCAATACACCATTAACCATTACAGTAAACTGGGTCTCAAAGATAATCTACTCTACCTTAAAGGACAGGGCCTTGACCAAATGATTGTTTTTAAACTTTCCTATTAAGCTCACAGTAGTTCTTGCTTATTCTCAATATTCCAAGACTGGTTTTACAAAACAGAAGGCCTTACACAATGGACTTCAAATATTTTCCAGGGATTTGGCACTGGAAACGATACTATGTGATAATGTCCAAAGTGTTTCCTTGTCAACAATGTTCCTACAAGCATTTAGCATGATGTGAATTCACTATATAGCCAGCATATTCACAAGACAAGCAAGATGAAGTGAGAAAAGAAGTTTCTCACATGGATGTCTGTTGCCATGAGTATCGTGTCCTTCTCTTTATTGGGAATTGTAAATAATTCTATAGGCAACCCAATGGCTGGATAGGTTAGAGGCTTAGTCCAGGTGAAAAGACACAAATGTAGCCTGTGCTAGGGATTTGTTTTAAGCCCTTCATTTTTCTTCCTGAAGGACTGCAAGATTTGAGAAAAATAATCCTAATCTTCACAAATACTCTGCATACTGGATGAAGGTGTATGTGGTAGGAGTATCTGGAATTTGAGATTTCCAAATAAAAGTTGTACCATTTAGAAGGAAGAGACTAAGAGCACTTGGGGTTTTTAAAGTCTGGCATCAACGTGATTCTTTGGTCACAAGTCTGAAATCCCAAAATTTTCACTAGCCAATGAAACCCCAAGATTAATAATGCAAAGTAAAAACCTCTTGCCAAGAGGGAAGTCATCGGAGAAGAGGGAGGAGAGGCAGAACAAATGTTTGAATTGAGTTGTATGCACCTACCTTGGCAAGAAGCAGTGGATAAATCCATTTGAGCAACAATATTGAAAGGATCACTTGACCACATAAAAAAAAAATCAGATACTGAAGTTTGGGATCTTGGTGTCTGCAATACTTAGACCCAAAAAATGCTCCACTCGTTACATTATCCAAAGATCTTCAATTGTGCATTTTGTTTTGGCTATTTGACTTTTTTCCCCTACTAATAGGCTCTCACAAATAAAATCACTAAAGAAATAGTGTATTGTATTCCCACTAGAAAATAGAAACAGGCAGTACTAAACAGTCCTCAAAAAAAAAACAACCCTCTTAAATTCATAAACATAGCTTTGTTTAGTGTAGGATGGGAAAAGCTGTTCATCCCTGCATTGCCTTGATACTCAATCTCAGCTTAGGTCTCCAGCATGTCTTTCACAATAAGGAACCAGCTGATTGCCAAAAGAAAAGTTTTCTTATATGACAGGTAGAAGTATGCAGACTGTGACAACCCAAAGTCCTTTGGAGTTTGGTATCTGATCAACAGATAAAACAAGCAACAATGAACAATAGGCAAATGAAGAGCAGAACTGACAAATACCCAAATGACAGAGGAAGGCAAACTCTGCTTGCAACAACATGCAAAAATCCCCATCAAATAGCAAACCTTCAAATGCATACTTTTTTTTTTTTTTGCTATGTCCAGGGCATGAATCTAAGGTTACATTTAAAAATTGAAAAACAGAAAAGCCTCTAGTAAAAAAATGATACGGCTGCCTTACCTGTTCAACTAACCAACATATTGTATTCTATAAAAAAAGAAGTAGAAGAAGAAAAGGGGATCTAGGAATGATAGTTGTCATGCAATTATCTCTAACCTAATTCCTCTGATTCTCCACTGCAAAGAAAGATTTTCAAGCAAGCAGAAGTGCTGCATTTTCATTATAGGGTGGGGAGAAAGGGAGAGAAGAAGCAACCTCTGCAGTATCTTTTCTGCTTTAGTTTCCTGTTCTGTGGTAGCTTAGGAGGGAAGAAAAAAAAAAGGAGGGGGGGGGTTTAAACAGGAAGCAAAAAAGAGTGCATTATCTTTACAGGATAGCTCCATCTACTGGCAAAATAAATACATGCACCAATAAAGTATATTTGTAGCTCAAGAGTTGAAATGAGGGTCCTTGGCACTCCTTGAGCTTAGTGCTATCTGAGCTTTGAAAGAACACTGATGATATTATCTAGTTTGGATAATGAAATGTCTGCAAGAAAACAACCAGACTCAGAGAGCACCAATGACCCCTCATGCATATGTACAAAGTGCTAAATATTTCTTTAGTGATTTTATTTGTGAGAGCCTATTAGTAGGGGAAAAAAGCCAAATAGCCAAAAGCCAAATCCAGGTACAGAGAAGAGACCAAATTCTAGAAGAGACCAATTATAAGAAAGGAGCATTTCTAGAACCTTTACATTTTTCTTTTCAGTTGTTTCCCCTGTTTATTTTTAAGAATTTTTTTTTTTAACTCTCCTGGATTATTTTCATACGTATTATTTTGGTGAAGTTAGAAACCACCAAATAGCCATGTTCACATTAAGATGCAAAACGGTTGTCTTTCCATCATTTCCTATAGCACCACTGGCTTAGAACTGAACGAAATGTATGCACGCAGCATCAATTACAAGTGCCAAGTCTGTGCAAATCATTCAATGAGGCATTTTGCTTATGACAAAACTTCTCCCTGAATCTTGTCTTTGAAACTATGAAGCAGCTGGAGTGACTGGTTGAAATGTCTTCTGGTGATGCACACATATGCTTAGAAGGCTTAGTCTTCAGGCAATGACTATTTTGGGACTTCAAGGTGAAGATCCAGAAGAGCAATTCACTTAATGATTTGCACAGGACTACAAGATGCTACTTTTTCTGGATACTTGAGGGATCTCTACATCTGAGAATAACTTTTGTGAACAATCAAAATACTGTCTAGCAATTTTGCATTTGTGTAAGTATTGAAGAGGATCACAGACAACTGGGAGGCTTAACTTTCATTTTCTACCCCAGAAATACTAGTGAAGATTGGTTGGTGATTCTCTCAGGAACACAATCATGCTTTGAAAAATCTATGTGACAAAAAAGTAGGTGAGATACTATGGAGATCTTCAAGGCCTTACAGTTGCTTATTTATGCTTATTATCCATTTTTAAACAAAGAAGGCATCAAAATAAAAACAAGTTGAAGCAATGTTGTAGAACTGGAGATATTTAAGTAGTCCAACCTATGCTATTTTACTGTAGTATCAAAAGGGACATTTGTAGCATTTGTAGTACTGACCACATTTATTTATTCATTTTTATTTAAAAGATTTCTATCTTAGAATCACAACTCTGGTTTGCTTACAACAGGGGGACAGCTTTCTGAGAGGTTAAGAAGTGACGTCTGCCCGATCTCAAGGGGAAGGATAGTACAGGGATTGCTATGGAAAAGAACTACTTCCTAGGTGCCACAAGATGGCACCATTCAAGAGAAAGGACCTGGAGCATCCTTACCTTATCTTCCAATGTGATGGAAAGCACAGACAACTTCAAGAAGAGAAGAGGAAGTCCTGCAAATATCCTGGCCTTGTGCTATGTGTACTTTATGTATGATTTTACTTTTTCCAGATTTCAAATTCTGTACTATTTGGTTTGTTGCAAAATATCATGTAGCAGCAGTGAAAATGAAGCAACAATTGGCCCAAAGGCTCTGTAGTTATAACTATATATACTTGCTGACCACCATGATGTTATGTAAAGTTTTGTTTCCTTTTATTATCTTTATTTTATTTTATTTTATTTTACTGTCTTTAATAGTATTTTTCAGTTTAGGCCCTCGGCCATAATAAACCATTCATAATTCTAACAATGTTTTTTGAAAGACCAAGGAAGATAGGCACGTTGAAAGCCCACTATAGTTAAAGAAGTTAAAGCACAATTCTCTGTATGCTTCACTTGCTTAATTGTGTTCATCTGGGCTTATTAAGTGTACCCTGAATGTAATGTATCCCCTTTTGTAGAAAAACATCCCACGAGGGTTGGATCATTTTTGCAACAATTTTGGGTGGTCATGCTGAGTCAGCAAGGGAAAAGAGATTTTGACTAAATGTGCAAAAAGTGTATTTATTTATCTACTGGATTCAGCACAATGATTGAGCTGCTTATCTATCTCAGAAAATTATTTCAAATTCATGACGTAAAAGATCTCAGTGAAATGAAACTGATGGTGCAGTCTTGGGACATCAGCTACTGAAAAGACAACTGGAACTGAATAACACAGAAGTAATTTGAAACTGAATTATGTATAAATGATGAATATCTAATAGATTTGAAGTATAACAAATGACAATGAACAAAATGAGGTATTAATTTTGATATAACATAGGAATGGACACTTGGAAGATAATGTGGGTAACTGGTATTAAATTTATATTTGTCATAATTTAAGGGTTTTTTCTAAAATGATGTGTTTTTGCTATACCACACCAGAAAAATTATCAAAATATGCATAAACATATTTCAAACTAGTGTTGGAACTATGAAAACATGAGGGAACTTTTTTTGCAGAGCATCACAAATTCATAATGCAGTGCAAACATTACTATCACAAAGAAACCAAATCTCTTTTATTTGGATTTATGGACAATGAATTTAAAAAGACACATGGTAGATTGATTTTGTATATTGTAGCAAGAAAATGTTATGCACAAAGATGGAAGAATAATGAAATCCCCACAATGGAGAAATGGATTGTGAAAATGTCAGAATTCATAGGAATGGCAAAACCAACTGTTTGGCTGTAGAAAAAACATTTTTTTTTAGAAAGACTGGAAACTTTATATACATTTTTTTGCTGAAGAGACTTGTATGACATCTAAGAGGAAGAAAGATGAGTAAGATTGTGATTATCTGTTGAAAAGATCAGAAGTCATTTACATATTCTTTAACTTTGTATGTATGTGAGCCTTCCCAAGTAGACCAGAGGAAACCCAACCAGATTCTACTTTTTCATGAGGCTATGTTAAGGAAGTCTTATAATGTCTGCTAATATAAATCTGTCTTTTTTAAAGCTTGGAAGTTAGGGAGAATCCTTCCTGAGGTTTTTCTCTGCTGTTATGCAGCTGCACGCTCTCCATCCCCTCCTTATTTGGATAGTATCATTTCATCATTTTGCCAGTAGGTGGCACTAGACTTGTTATATCTAATCAAAGCCAAGCATTTCCTGTGGCTGTCTTCTTGTTAACAATTTTTCCAACAAAATTTTATGTGCCTATGCTGGATAGATGACTCTCAGACCATTGTAGAGAGAGAAAAAATATAATCTTGGTAATTTTCATATAACATTTTCTATTTCAAGATAGTTTATCCTTCCATAGTTGTCAACAGTTTGTACAATAAAAATACTTGCCTGGATTCATTCATTAATTCATTCTCTCTCTCTCTCTCCCTCCCTCTCTTTCTTTCCACACATACACACATATACAGGTATGCCAGTTAGTCTTGACTCATGGCAATTGCTTGGACTAGTCCCTGCTGTTTTCTTGGCAACATTTTCAAAAATGATTTGCTGTTCTCTTCTTAGGGCAGAGAGTGACTGCAGGCTCCATAAACGAGAAGGAATCTGATAGCATCTTTTCTAATTGCTGAACTTTATTACAAGGCCTAAGATTTTATGATTTTAAGTTTTTAACACATTAAAAACAGGCCTAAGATTTTATGATTTAAAGTTTTTAACACATTAGTTAGTTGATAAAGCACTGTAACCTGTCGCACATGAAATCTGCATCTGAATACGGTAATCACCTGGTCTTCCTCTCCTTTCCTAACAGTTTCTCCACCCACATTAATTTAAATTCTACACCAGTTCAAGCCACTCTTGCATCTGATGAAGAGAGCTTATGCCTTTTAATAAAAATGTGTCAATCAGAAAAGATAAATTTCATAATAAATGAAAAGATGCTACCATCTTTCTTTTTTGCCAGCAGAGACTAGCATGGCCTACTTCTACAACAGAGGCCCCAAATTACCTTCATGCCTATAGCGGGGCTAAAACTCAAAAATTCTTGGGTTTATAGTTTAGTGTCTTTAGGACACCTCATTTGTCAAAGCTGGAGATGGGGAGGGGACATTTATAGCAAGCCCTCAGAATTGGCTACATCAAACAACTGTTTTGATAAGGATCGTCTTTCCAGTTATGACTGTTTGAATTGAATTCTCTGGACTGGTCTGGTATATGTGAAGAAGTCAGCTTCACAAGCTCCAGAGGAGGTTACTGGTTGAATCTCCTTCAGGTACTTTTACTCCTGCCCGTTTGCTTGCCTGGATGATTTGCCCTACAATGTTGAAGAAAAGAGCACTGCAACTGAAAGCTGCTCCTCTCCTGAATGACAGAAAGGGCAAGTGACCATAGAATAATGGAGAGAGGACAAAATTGCCTTTCACAGGTGCCAAATTGCCCTTCAACATTGTCTCTGGGAAGGAAAATACTTTTGTTAACTACACTGCTACCTACCCCACTCATCCAAGCTATTACCACTCCAAAGCAATTCTGAAAGGGGGGAAATCCCACCCCCAAATCCATTTGTATAAGGGCATTCAACTACTCTGAAAAGTTATAAGAAGAGCATTTCTTTTACATTGGCTGGCTAGAAATATAAGAACAATATAACTATGGTCTAGAAACCACAACAGCCAAATTCAGGCAGCATGTTAAGCTCCAAATCAAACAATAAGCTAACCATTTATGGCACAGCATAATGTCCAGGCTCAACCTTGCAATAACTCAACAATTATTCTAAGACCACTGCCATTAAATGTTCAAATCACAAATATCCATGGCTGGCTTCTAGTGCTGCTGTGAAAAGTTAGATGTAAATTTAAGCAGGCTTAGACAAAGTTCATCTATGGAACACTATATAAGAGGTCCATTTTATGATGAAATACTTTGGGAGGTAGACTAATTCAGAATTAAAATATTATTATAACAACCTGCTTTTTACACAATCAATTTTTAGCTGCTTCACTTTCAAGGGCAATTTTCCCCAAAGAATGGATTCCAATTTCAACATTTGGTCATAATGCAAAAAGTAAAGTTTTTGCATTATGGAAATACAGAAAGTTCTTCCTATTTAGCATAAAGTGATAGTGACCAAATGATGCTATGCTATGAAGCCCAAGCAAGTGAAGGCTGCCCCAGCCCAGCAGGCCATTTAATAGTAGTGAGAGTGCATCTCTACTCTCATTCAACCAACCACCCAACCAACCAACCAACCAACCAACCAACCAACCGTCTCTGGTCTCTTTCATTACTAAAGTAAGTCATTAATCCATCATAAAATAACAATGCTCTAAGATTTAAAAGGTACAAAAATAAATAGAAATAATGCCATAGTTTTAGAGATATGCTGGTAAATGCAGTTGCACCTATATATCCTGGTAACAGTATCAATATTCACTATTTCACTAGCAGTAATTCTGTTATTGAACTTTTAAATGGGGGCAGGGATTTGGAGTTTATAAAGCTGTTGTGAATCTCAGGTTAGCTGTCTTTTATAAATTCAGTATGAAAAAATTAACCATGGCTTCTTTGGGTTCAATTTATTGGGATGGTATCTAACTAATTTACTCAGAAAATGATTTGCAGGAGAAAAAATTAAGAATAATAGGAATGTGAATTGGGAATAAAAAAGGTGAACAGAGAGGTGGTCCCTGAAAGTACAATGTGAAGTTTATCTGATGACATTGTATTGTTTTTCAACTATGTGAGATGTTATAAGTTTCTAGATATTATAACAATACATACATAACAATATTAGAAGTCTTTTGCTTACAATTCTGTTGTTTGTCCAGAACTGCAGAGGCTTTTCCCAAAACTCATCCATACAGGCTATTCCCAGGCCTTAGCAATACTGAATTTTTTATAATTTCCTGTGGGGCATTTTGTAAGCATCTGCCCTCCTACTATATTTGCAAACCTTTTACACATGACCAAGATTATATTCTACAACTTGGTTTGCTTAGGATACGAGGGTCAGGATTGAAAAACATGCAATGGCAACAACAAGGAGGCAGCTTAACCCAATTCTACAAGAAAATCAGTCTTATTCAGACATTCTTAAGCCATACTTTATAAACAACTACCTGGGAGTAAAGAATCTGCTTGGTCATCAAACATAGTTCACAAACCACAATAGCTAGGTCACAGTCTGCACTAAACACAGTCCGCATGTTTCAAACATGGTGTGGTATGTTGTACAATCAAATTATGGATAATGCTCTCAAAACTGGTTTCATTCCTTGATTAAATTTTGCAATGTGTCTCACAAATTTTCCAAGCACCTCTTTACAATCATTCAAGTTTCACTGAGATATAGCATGGCTTAATGTATATCTCAGCTATGGCTTATTTTAATCATGTCTTACTAATATGGAATTGCTGGTTTATATATTTAAGCCATGAACTATAATTAACTAATTCAACATGCTAAGTCAAAGCCAATGAAATGACATTCTTGCTTAGCATGATAAGTGAACTCAACCAGTAATCCTGTTTCACAATTACATTGAATTAATGATAGTTGTGGAATGTTAATAAAAAGGTTCAATGGAAATTATATTACTTGTCTGAGCCGAGTGCCCTCTAGAGGTTTCTATACTATAACACCCATCATTCCCTTCTCCATGTTGTCTAGAGATGAAGGCAGTTTTAACTCACTTATCTTCACTTACCCTACCCTTAAACTCTATGAGACCAGCTTCCAACTACACAAATATAGAATTGCACTGTCATTCTGTCTTACACCTACTATCCTATGCTTACTTGTTTAGGAGAACATTCTAAGCAGATCTGTGAATTCACATCATAATGATGAATAGAAATACGTCAATTTGACTGGCTGATGGAATTGAATCAATACCCACAACTTTCTGTAATATACAGATGTTCTTTTCAGTTACCAATGCAGAAGAATATACTACCCCCCTAATAGAGAAAAAAAAACTGTAATCTAAACAATCCTTAAGGTTACAATCTTACTGTATATTCAAAAAAGTTCACTGAAACAAATGGGATCTTAAATAAACTTGGACATAGGTTATAAACTGTAAAATTTGCTACTCTGAAGACTAAAACATATAGCTGCATAAAAGTACAAAATGTCTTCTCTTTTATCCAAAATTCTCAAGTCTCTCCAGATATGGAATTTTTTTTAAAGAAAAAACTTTTCAGTGGTATTTCTGATAAATTTATCTTTTAAACATCACATCTTGCTGCACAATTCTTCAAAACAAAAATGAGAAGACTTTAAGGCTGGAAATACATTGTATAGCCCATCTCCTGTGCATTAAACCTGTATATAAATAGCAGCAATTAAAAAGCTATCATGTCTCACCACCTCTCACTTTAACAGTATCTGTTAAAGATCCCATTAACGTTCATCCCAATAATAATTAGGAAATGAGAAAAAGGTTACTTACCCTTAGAGGTGAATGAATAATAGAACTGAAAATATTCGCTGCTTGTTTGGACCAAAGTGAGAGAAATGAAAGGCACAAGCAACATCCTGCAGCTAAATAAGGACAGCCCTTCCTACCTCTTAGATGTTAGAGATGCTTCACTGCTTAAAAGAAAAAAAAAGCAGCATGTGTGAATACTGCGTTCAAGAATGCAACAACCAGCTGGCAATTTAATGAGTTAGTGTGCTGACTGAATGAATACATTGCCCACCTCCCCCATTCTGCTGGCTTTTAATTTAAATTCTCTCTCTCTCT